>JAXQQM020072701.1:0-98429 GCA_034641835.2 Pinus albicaulis | reverse complement strand
GAGATGAAGCGCCAAAACTATGGGCCCCGTTTGGGTAAATTGGTGTTTCAACTTCCCAGGGGCATAACTTTGGCATACGATCTCCGTTTGACGCGTACCATACCTCGTTAGAAAGATCTATCCGAGGAATACAAATTTGGAACGAGCAACATCGGTCCATGGACCCATGTTGCTCTCCGTTTTCCCAAAAAATGTCGTTTAGGGCCTCAAAACGGCTCCGGAAGTTTAGGACCCGAAAAACTGCTAAAAATAGTAAATTGTGCCGAAACTAAAAAACTGAAATAGACAATGATGGAGCCCCAAGTGGAATAGGCGGGTGACCACCAATATCCACCTGGATCACAAAATTTGGTACAGGTTTGCATCCGCCTCACTCTTGGTGAAGCTAAGTCTAGTGAAATATCTGTTGATCCAAGTGTACCAAGCACGGGGTGCTTGTTTCAGCCCATACAATGCTCTTTTGAGCCTGCACACATGCGACTCACTGTTAAAGATCTCAAATCCTTCAGGCTGCTCATTGTACACCTCTTCCTCAATGATCCCATTAAGGAACGCAGTCTTCACATCCATCTAATGAATGTGCCAACCCATCTGCGCTGAGAGAGCAAGGACGGTCCTTATGGATGAATGCCGTGCGACAAGTGCAAAGGTTTCTTCATAGTCAATCCCCTCAATCTGTGAGAAGCCCCAGGCAAAAAATCTTGCCTTATACTTCTCGATGCTCCCATCAGCAGCTTGCTTTACCTTGTAGATCCATTTTGATCCTAAAATTGATTTTCCCACCGGCCTTGGAACAATCCCCCAAGCATTGTTTCTAAAAATGGAGTCATACTCCTCCACCATGGCATCTACCCATGTGGGCTCCTGCATTGCTTCTTCAAAATAATATGGCTCTGTGACAATACACTTGATCATAAGAGCCATGTATCCAGTATATCGGTCAGGTAACTGTCTCTATTTGTGCTGTGATGTAGGAACTCCTACATTATGTGCCGCATCCACCTTCAGTCTCTCAGCTTTTGTGGTACGCTTCCTACCTTGTCTGATGTTTGGTTCTGCATGAGTGGACTACTCCACTCCATGAATCTCCTCTTGTGGCTGATCCACATCCAGAGGCTCATCTTTAGGAACAAGAAGTTCCTCTTCCGCATGCAAGTGTAGCTCCCTCTCAAGCGACAACTTCATGGCTTTCACCTCATTTAATTTTATATCCCGTCGCATAACAGTCATCTGACAGTTTGGAAAATACACACGATAGTTATGGGGTGTTTCTTTGTACCCCGCAAATATCCCAAATTCTGAAGTCGGTTCCAACTTCTTCCTGGCATCTTTCGTCACATGAATGTAAACAGGTGAGCCAAAAATCTTCAAATGAGAAATATCAGGCTTCTTACCAGTAAAATCTTCCTCGGGTGTACTCATGCCAAGTGCTCTATGAGGACAACGGTTTTGCACATCAACCGCAGTGTTGCATGCTTCCACCCACAAGTGCATCGGTAGGCCCTGATCATGCAGCATTACTTGTGCAACACCCATGATCGTTCTGTTCTTTCTCTCCGCGACCCCATTCTGCTGTGGGTTATGAGGCGCTATGAGTTCTCTTCGAATTCCTTCTTTGTTATAGAAGTATTTGAATTTTCCAGAGATGTATTCACCACCATTATCGCTCCTTAGAGATTTCACCTGCTTCCCTGACTCCTTCTCCACCAATGCCTTGAACTCACAGAACTTTGAGAGCGTTTCACTCTTCTTCTGCATGAAGAAGATCCAACATCTACAAGAAAATTCATCAAAAAATATCACATAATACCTGTGTTTCGCTGTTGAAGCAACCGAGAATGGTCCACACACGTCTGTGTGAATTCTCTCCAGGATCACCGAAGCACGGTTCTCCTTCTCGTGAAAGGTGGTCTTCACAAACTTACTCATTGTACATCATTTTCACTGATCTGACTGCACAAGAGTATCCTTGGGAAGTCCAGTAGAAATTTGCTGCAAAATTTTCAAAGTGCCATGGTGAAGATGGCCCAATATCCTGTGCCATAATTCGCCCTCATCCCGGCTCACCACTTCTTCTGCTTTGCCCACCATTACAGCACAACCGTCTACCTCCAGCGTGTGGAGATTCTTAATTCGAACCCCTATCTTCTTGGTTTGACCCATTGTTTTATGTCGAAGGAAGGCTTTTCCCTCACTGAAAACAACATCATAACCCTTGTCTTCCAACATTGCTACTGAGACCAAGTTCTTCTTCAGACCTGGAACATGCATGACATTCTTCAACAAGAATGGATTACCGGAATCCATCTCAAAGGTAATGGTCCCAATGCCTATTGCATTGTACCGACCATCATCGCCCATCTCTATATGCATCTGGAGGTCCTTCTCCTCTAAGTCACTAAACAACTCTTTGTCTCCCGTCATATGGAAAGACGCACCAATGTCAAGATACCACACCGATCCCATGCAGCTTGAAACCAAGCATGTGATCAAGGAAAAATCTAGCTCAAATTGCGAGGCTAAGGCCTCTCCAGCTGCAGATCCAGCAGCCTGCTTATTCTTCTTCTTTTGTGGACAGTTAGTGGTGAAATGTCCATGTTCATGACAGTGAAAACACTTCACTTTGGACAAATCCTGCTTCTTGCCTTTAGCACCGTATTTTGAAGGATTTTTCTTCCCCTTCCCTTTCCTTGCTCTGGCAGCCAAAGCAGAATTATATTCATCTTCATTCTTCGATGAAGATCCATCCCTGGTACCCCGCCTTATCTCCTCCTACACAAGATTCGACCAAAGTCGCTCCCATCCTGGCAGTTTCTCCCGTCCATTGACAGAGTCTTCGTAGCTATGCCAACTCTTCGGAAGCCCAAGGAGAGCCAAGCTCACCAAGTCTTCTTCATCAACAGTAACCCCCGCACTTCCCAGCTCATCTTGGCAATGGACAAACTTCGTGAGGTATTTTGGAATACTGTCGCCTTTCCCCATTTTTTATTTTCCTGAGCTTGTCTTTAAGCGCCAACTTCCTCTGGTCACTTATGCTTTGGAACAAGTTTGTCAAAGCCTTCCACATTAAGAATGGATTTGCTTTCTCGTGAAGGCTGGACACAATGTGGTCCTTCACACCTTCCAACAGAATCCTCCTCGTCTTTGCAGTCTTCTTTTGCCATGCATCAAGTAATGCAGTATCGCTAGATCCTGTCTTAGGAACATCGCTATCGATGAAATCCTTCAGCCCATTATCCTCTAGCACCGCCTCCATCCTGTCCTTCCAGGCTATGTAATTCGAGCTCCCATCAAGGGCATACTCCAATCTCAATCCGTTAAAAGACATTTCAATGTATACTCGATTTCTGCACCAAGAATCTTCTATAGCAAATTCGAATTGTCCACCAGCACAAACTCACTTCACAATTGAAATCTTGAATCAACAATGCTCTGATACCATGTAGAAATTATATGCACTAAGCATGCACATGTCCAAGGTCCAACTAATCTCACACTGTTTAACTTTATGCAATATACTAAATCTTTTCCACTTGTTAATCTTTTGCAGAAAAATTAATTGCACACACATGTGAAGCATAAACAAAAATATTCAATCGCACATAACACAGTTTTTAACTGGGAAAGCCTGAAGTTGAAAACCCCAACTATATATTATGTAACATGGAGATCATATTACAATCTCATACAAACATACAAAGCTTATCACAAGCCCTCAGTACAGTACAATCGTCATACACTAATCAGGCTTAATCTTGCAAATCCATGCACTGATATTTGCCACCTGCTAGCCTGCCTCCATTGCACAATCCCTGCTGAAGAATAAATCTGAATGAATTCGAATTACTCCATCCTTGACTGTGCAATCCTCATTGGAATTTCCACTGAGTGTGTGATACAATCAATTCATCACTATAGTCACAACAGATAGTCTATCTTGCCCTTTCACCTATCTCTCCACTGGTCTCCACTGAAACTGCCATGCATTGTAGTTAATTGATGTATTGTTCAGTTGATTAATGAGTTATTGTTTGTGAATTAATTAACTAATTAATTCACTCCACTCTCACTAGTGTATCAATCAGTTAGACTAGATACAACTAGCTCAACTGGGTCTAACTGAGTTAAACTAAATACAACTCCATAACTACTTCTTCCAATTGTGTCATAACTCTGCCACTTGAGTTCTAACTAAGTCCTTCATGCATTAGCTCCAGTAAACCCTCAGGAATAACGTAATTCCTTCTGTCATCTGCTATGCCACATTTGTGCACTGAACTGAAGTGCTCCAAGAGAACAAGTTGTTGTTTAGAGTCTGATTATTATTAAGAGCTAATAATAATCGACATGCATCTATTTTTGGATTGACGATCTATAAATAGACTTCGCCCAATATTCTAAAAATAGAATTTCATCTATTTTTCCAACTTGATCAACCATCCACAAATAGCATCCTACAACTTCTGAAATATGATCGACATGTCTAAAAATAGATATAATCTAAAAATAGACTTGTGCCAAAAATAGCTTGCGGGCCCACTTAGTGAAGGCAACTCTTTTCACTAAGCTCATCATATTTTTGAATCTCAACATTCTACACAGCAGGCATAATGAAGTAGTTCACCCCTCTTGGGCTACATCTACTGGTCCAACTCCCAATGGCTTGTCCATCTTTCATTATGCTCAAAACTTTGCTATTGTATGTAGTTAAAGTGCTCTAATGGTTATTTTCTCTACACCAATGGCTCCAAAATGCTCCAATTAGTAAAAAATGACTCTTCATTCACTCAGAATGGTCGAAAATTGGGCCTCCTACACTTTTGCCCAGTATCTCCTAGGAAATCTCCACTAAAAGTGGAGAACTCCAGCTAATTAGAGTTAAAATTGGGCAAACCGCCAAAAATGGTGCGCCCCTAACTCCTCCACTGATTTAGCCACGTAATAAATGTCACGGTTTGGGCGGTGGCCACATGCGCACCCCCAAAACCGTTAGTTACAAGATGGTTAGGCAGAACCCAATACCATAACTGCGGTTTTAAATGTTTGAACTATGGTTTAATGTTGTCGGTTAGTGCTTATCCGAGTAGTTTGGGCTGGCAGTAAATTTTTCCATGTGACATATACTGCGAAACCACTAGAGGTTTGGGACCACCGGTGGTTCCAAAACCCAAAATATAAATGCACTATAGCATAAATTAAACCCGACATCCAATATGGTTAAGAACTAATGTGTAGAGCGGATGGTAAAGTGTATGCGTGCCAGGCGGGAGGTTTGGGGATCAAGCCCTACGAACCCTCACAAAATTTTAATATGCAATTGCAGGGCCAGGTGGTGGCCTCAGTGCCACGTGGTTGCTTCTCATTGGGCCCTTCAAACCGTACCACAAATAGAAACCTGATACTTGTCATCCAACGATTGGTCCTGAGAAAGGAATATTCTCTTTTTGCTGACTATACATCCACTTTGATGACTGTGCATCCCAGTCAAACCTAGTCAAACTATCATAATTTTACCTATTTTTCATTTCGATCACGAAATATCTTCCTCATATGACATCAGTTTTTTGAACTACTCACGACGCCAAAATTAGGAAGACGAGATCTATGCAACCATCCTAATTTCAACCCAATCCTGTAATTTTGAATTTTGAGCAATTTTATGAACTCCTGATCATTCCTCCCCATTGGGAAGCTTTTGGACCCCAAAATACTTGATTACCTGTTCAATAGATGAGGGTACATCTCCCTACACTTTCCAATATCCATCCATTTTTCCTTGCTTGGTTTAGTGCCTTTGAGCCCAACTCGAAGGTAGTCAACACTTCCCCTCTTTGATGATCTTGTCCTCTTATCAAGAATTATATCTTCTTTAAACTCATCAATAAATTTTGGTGAGAAATATTCAATAGAAGGTAGTTGAACATCACTTCCTTAATTATTGATCAAAGGTGGCTCATACAAGCGTAAGTTTTCAACATTAACAACTGAATACATTTGCATGTAAGAAGGCAAGTCAAGTTGGAATGCATTATCATCAACTTTTTTTATGATCTTGAAAGGACCATAGTGAATGGGTTTGATATTTTTACCTTCCCCTTGCATACTTTCTTTGCTAATGTGAAACCATACATCATATCCCTCTTGAAACTTGTGATCAACTCGATGTTTATCATGCCTCTCTTTGTATTTGCTTTGAATTTTCTCAAGTTGTTCTTGAACTTGTTGATGTATCATCTGAATTTGCTCAATGAAATTTTGAGCCTTATCAATGTCACTATGGCCATCAATTGAAACATCATTCCCAAAGATGAAGTCTAATGGAAATTTTGGAAAATACCCAAAGCATACTTCAAAAGGTGAGGTTTGTGTTGAAGAGTTCTTTGCCCGATTGTAAGCGTGTTGAATGCAATGCAGTTGTTCATCCCATAACTTAGGATGTTTGCTACAATATCCTATGAATAGATACACAACTGTTCTGTTCACCACTTCGGTTTGTCCATATGTTTGTGGACGAAAAGCAGTACTCTTTTTCAACTTTGTGTCCATCATTCTCCATAGATTTGACCAAAAATTCCCAATGAACCTAGAATCCTTGTCACTAACAATAGAAGTGGGCAATAAAAAATGAACCGAAATTTTTTGAAAATAAAGTTCAACAACTTGTTCAGTAGTAATGGTTTTCTTACATGGAATAAGTATTCACATTTTATTGAATCTATCCACAAATACAAAAATATAATCAAGTTGCTTTTTTTACATAGGTAGACCTACAACAAAGTCCATGGAGACACTCTCCCATGGCCTTGATGGTATCGGTAGTGGCGTGTACAATACAATATTCCTATTACTAGGCTTACTTGTTGCACACATAGAACAACCTCTTATAAAATGTGACACACTATCTATCATGCGAGGCCAATAACAATACCTCTGTAGATGCGCCACTATTTTGCTTACCCCAAAGTGCCCAGAAATAAGAGAAGAATGAGCTTCTCTCATGACACTTAGCCTCTCTCCTTGTGGAATACATAGCTTTCCCAAATGAAACATCAGATTGTTATGCATGTGATAATATTTTTCTTCAACTTGATTCCCTTCACTCAAACTAGCATACACATCTTGGAAATCAATGTCATGTGCATATTGTTCTATGTAACTCTCATGTACAACAGAATCATTTTTGAGTAAAGTAGAAGCACTAATGATTGGTCTCGAAAGAATATCGACAACTTTATTAAATATACCTTTTTTGTATCTTATAACCAAGTGAAATTGTTGAAGAAATCCCATACACCTAAAATGTATTGATTGTTGCAATTTTGTTTGTGACTCCAAGTGTTGTAATGGTTGGTGATTGGTGTGTACAATAATCTCTTTACCCATCAAGTAGTGTTTCCACTTCTATACACTTTTTACCAATGAATATAGTATTTTCATATGTATGATAATTAGTCACAACACCATTAAAATTTTATGAATGAAAGGCGATATGCTTACCATGTTGCAAAAGAATTGTGCCCATGGCATAATCACTAGCATCAGTTTGTATCTCAAATGACTGTCTCAAAATTTTTGTAATGCAAGTACTGGAGCTGAACTGATCTTGTCTTTTAAAGATTTGAAAGCTTGCTGTTGTTTGCCTCCCCATTGGAAGCCTTTATTCACACTTGTCACTGCATGCATAGGAGCTATGATGGAAGAAAAGTTAGCAATACACTTCCTCCAATATTGAGCTACTCTAAGAAACTTCTTACCTCGGTAACTGTTTTGGGTGTGGGTCAATTCACAATGGCCTCCACTTTAGAAGGATCAATCCTCAATTCTCCTCCTCCTACAATATTTCCCAAATAGACCAAAGAAGTCTTTCCAAACTCACATTTTGACATCTTAAGAAACAATTCTCTTTCTTCAAAATATTAAGCACTCTATTTACATGCAAGACATGATCTTCTCTTGTTTTGATGAAAATTAAAATGTCATCTAAGTACACAATAAAAAAGTCATCAAGGAATGGTCACAAAACATTATACATCACTCGAATGAAAGTTGTCGGTGCATTACATAAACCAAAAGGCATAAATAGCCACTCAAAGAGTCCTTGTTTGGTTTTGAATGCAGTTTTCCATATATCACTTTCTGCAATTCTTACTTGATGATATCACCTTCGTAAATCTAACTTAGTGAAAAACTTTGCCTTTTTCAGTTGATCAAACAAATCATCTATTCTAGGGAGTGGGTAACGATTTTTTAGCGTAATCTTGTTCAAAGCTGGAAAATCTACACACATGCGCCTAGTCCCATCTTTCTTTGGTATCCAGAATATGGGTGAACCGCATGGCGAGCTGCTTGGAATTATGATTCCTTTATCCAACATCTCTTTGATTTGCCTCTTTATTTCAACATTCTCCATTATCGACATGCGATACATACTGATGTTTGGAAGAGAGCAATCTTGCTGCAACTGAATCTCATGTTGAATTTCCCTTTTTGGAGGCAATCCTGTTGGCTCCTGAAACATCTCATGATGTCCATTAAACACCATATAAATATGATTTCAACTTAGGTTCACATCCCTCAAAATATTCATGATTAATATCATCTTTGGGCTTAATCATAAGAAGAACAAAATTCTTACTTGAATTTACTACCCTCTTTACCTGTCCGACATTTACCAAAGCAATGTTTGTTTTCTTGCAATGTGCTCTAACAATGAACTCCTTACCATATTTGAATAAATGATACTTGTTCTCATGGCTATAGAAGATCGCTTTCCTGTCATACAAGTAAGGACTCCCTAATACCATACCAATTATGTCAAGCGGAACCACATCTAATTCAACTGTGTCAACAAATCTTGCAGTGATTGCAAACCTCAATATACATTTCTTTTAAACCTGTAAATTTGCATCCTTACAAATCCAACCCAATGGACATGGTTTTGGATGTGGTATTGTCTCAAGGATAATTTTCCTAACCAAATATTTAGAGATTAAGTTTGCTTGTGACCCACTGTCAAACAGTTTGTCAATCTTCGTATGCTTGGATATGACCCTCACATGAAACAGTTCTATTCTTTCTTCTTCATTTGGAGTGTTTATGTGACAGTTTGATGTACTGGTACTCAGTTTAGTTTCAATTTATTTTCCCTTCATATTCTACAATCCCATGGATGTAATTTTCGTTTCATCACCTGAATCAAATCCTAAATCATGTTGAGTTGTAGTAGCATTTATCTGTTTCCCTTTGTTATTGGGTTTCTTTAGCCTCAATTCAGGATGTAATTTCCAACAATAAGTTTCATCATGGCTTTATTTTGAACAATGTTTACAAGTCACTTTTTCTCCCTCTTTCTTAATATATGCATTCTTTTTTTTTTTTTTACCTTTTAAGGTCTTTTCCTTGGTTTTACCCTTAAAAGGTTTCTTCCTACCCTATTTAGAAATGTTTTTCCCTCTAGCTTCTAGATGTGTGGCCTAAACACAAAATTCATCTATACTGGTGGGGTTAAACATGAGAATAATATGTTTTAGGTAGCTATGTAAGCCTCCTATGTACTTTAGAAAAGTTTCTTGACTCTACAAATCCATCGCTAATAAGTGAGCTCTTCTCCTAAATTCTTGGGTGTATTCTTGCACATTTTGTCCCTTTAACTGCCTAAAGTTCTGCCAGTTCATGATGGCTTTTTACATATGAGCTAATGGATAAAACTGTTGTTTAATAGCAGCAATAAAATATTACCATGATAGAATAATCTTACCATGTTTCTTCATTTCCTCCTTTGTCTTGGATTCCCACCAAACAAGTGCTGCATCTTCCATTCTCAAAGAAGTGGAATTTTTGTATCATCATCTTGAATGTTTTGTATTCTCAAATAGACTTCCAAATATCAAATCCAATTATCTATATTGTCTGCATTTACTTCACCATTAAACATTGGCAATTCGAACTTAACATCAAGATTTAATAAAGGATATTTACTAGTGCTATTGGACTTGTGTGGCTGATGTAATGAAGTAGAAGTAGATGATGATGATGATGATGATGAGGGTGAATATGGTGGATCTCCATTGCCTCCATTTCCTCCATTTCCCTTCTTTGACTTGTCTTCATCATGTTGACCTCCTGAAGATCCTTGTCCTTCCTTTTGGAGTTTAGATCCTTATCCTTCCAGTCTCTCATTCCTTTCTTGATAAAGAATTCTAACCATCTTAATCATGTCAAGGAATGCTTTCCTGAACACTCTTTCTTCCTCCTTAGGGTCAAATTCTTCATTATTTTCTCCTTCCTTATGAGGCATGCTTAATGGAGCTTCTGCTTCTTTAGGAGGTGAAATAGGTGGTGGAGATTGTGGAAATCTTGCTCTCCTTTTCTTTGGCTCCTTTTGAGACCCTCCTGCTTCCACTAATTTGCCTTCTTCTCTTTTGAGCTTGAGCCTTGTAAGCATATAAAAATTGCAAACAATTAAACAATTCTTTGCACTAAACAACACTAGAGAATAAACTCTAGCTCTGATACAAATATGATATGGTATGACTGTATTAGTTTTGCTGTGCTAAGTGTCTTTTAGTTTAAAGAACATGTGCATAATTGACTCATTAGTTTGCTTAAGGTTTTAGGAGTTTTTCCATGTTTTGTAGATAATTTTTAGTGAATTAGAAGCATAAAATAAGCATAAATAACACTGAACAACAATGTAAAATAGATAAATAAATCTCCACATCATTTCTAGATAGTAGGCATGATGAAGCAGTTCACCTCTCCTGGGCTACATCTGTTGGTCCAGCTCCCAATGGCTTGTCCATCTTCCATTATGCTCAAACTTTTTCTATTACATGTAGTTATAGTGCTCTAATGGTTGTTCTCTCTACACCAATGGCTCCAAAATGCTCCAATTAGTCAAAAATGACTCTTCATTCACTCATAATGGTAAAAAATTGGGCCTCCTACACTTTTGCAAAGATGAAGGCCAATGGCAATTTTGGCAAATACCCAAAGCATACTTCAAAAGGTGAGGTTTGTATTGAAGAGTGCTTTGCCCAGTTGTAAGTGTGTTGAATGTAATGCAGTTGTTCATCCCACAACTTACTATGTTTGCTGCAATTTCCTCTCAATAGATGCACAACTGTTCTGTTCACCACTTCGGTTTGTCCATCTGTTTGTGGATGAAAAGTGGTACTATTTTTCAACTTTGTGTCCATCATTCTCCATAGATTTGACCAAAAATTCCCAATGAAACTGGAATCCCTGTCACTAAAAATAGAAGTGGGCAATCCAAAATGAACCCAAACATTTTGAAAATAAAGTTCAACAATTTGTTCAAAAGTAATGGTTTTCTTACATGGCATAAGTATACATCTTTACTGAATCCATCCACAACTACAAAAAGATAATCATGTTTCTTTCTTGACATAGGTAGACCTCCAACAAAGTCCATGGAGACACTCTCCATGGCCTTGATGGTATTGGTAGTGGCATGTACAATCCAAGCTTCCTATTACTAGGCTTACTTGTTGAACACATAGAACAACCTCTTATAAAACGTGACACACTATCTATCATGCGAGGCCAATAAAAATACCTCTGTAGATGTGCCATTTTTTTTATTACCCCAAAGTGTCCAACAATAAGAGAAGAATGAGCTTCTCTCATGAAACTTAGCCTCTCTCCCTGTGGAATACATAAATTGCCCATATGAAACATCAATTTTTTTTGCACGTGATAATCTTTTTCTTCAACTTGATTCCCTTCACTCAAACTAGCATATGCATCTTGGAAATCAATGTCATGTGCATATTGTTCTATGTAACTCTCATGTACAACAGAATCATTTTTGAGAAAAGTAGAAGCACTAATGATTGATCTAGAAAGCATATCTGCAACTTTATTAAATATACCTTTTTTGTATCTTATAAACAAGTGAAATTGTTGAAGAAATCCCATCCACCTGAAATGTCTTGATTGCTGCAATTTTGTTTGTGACTGCAAGTACTATAATGGTTGGTGATCGGTGTGTACAATAGTCCCTTTACCCATCAAGTAGTGTTTCCACTTCTTAACACTTTGTACCAACACATATAGTTCTTTGTCATATGTAGGATAATTAGTCACATCACCATTAAAATTTTCTGAATGAAAGGCGATAGGCTTACCATGCTGCAAAAGAACTGCACCCATGGCATAATCACTAACATCGGTTTGTATCTCGAATGGCTATCTCAAATTTGGTAATGCAAGGATTGGAGCTGAACTGATATTGTCTTTTAAAGATTCGAAAGCTTGCTGCTGTTTGCCTCCCCATTAGAATCCTTTCTTCACAATTGTCACTGCATGCATAGGAGCTGCGATGGACGAAAAGTTAGCAATAAACTTCCTCCAATATTGAGCTGCACCTAAGAAAATTCTTACCTCGGTAACAATTTTGGGTGTGGGAAAATTCACAATGGCCTCCACTTTAGAAGGATCAATTCTCAATTCTCCTCCTCCTACAATATGTCCCAAATAGACCAAAGAAGTCTTTCCAAACTCACATTTTGACATCTTAAGAAACAATTTCTCTTTCTTCAAAATATCCAGCACTCTATTTACATGCAATACATGATATTCTCTTGTTTTGCTGAAAATTAAAATGTCATCTAAGTACACAATAACAAAGTCATCAAGGAATGGTCACAAAACATTATCCATCACTCGCATGAAAGTTGTTGGTGCATTACATAAACCAAAAGGCATAACTAGCCACTCAAAGAGTCCTTGTTTGGTTTCGAATGGAGTTTTCTATATATCACTTTCTGCAATTCATACTTGATGATATCCACTTCGTAAATCTAACTTAGTGAAAAAATTTTCTTCTTTCAACTGATCAAGCAAATAATCTATTCTTGGTAGTGGGTAACTATTTTTTATCGTAATCTTGTTCAAAGCTCGAAAATCTACACACATGCGCCAAGTCCCATCTTTCTTTGGTATCAAGACTATGGGTGAACCACTTGGCGAGGTGCTTGGCCTTATGATTCCTTTATCCAACATCTCTTTGATTTTCTTCTTTATTTCATCTTTCTCCATTATCGACATGCGATACATACCGATGTTTGGAAGAGGACAATCTTGTTGCAACTAAATCTCATGTTTAATTTCCATTTTTTTAAGCAATCCTGTTGGCTCTTGAAACATCTCATGATGTCCATTAATCACATCATATAAATCTGATTTCAACTTAGGATCACATCCCTCAAAATATTCATGATTAATATCAGCTTTGGGCTTAATCATAAGAAGAACGAAATTCTTACTTGAATTTACCAGCCTCTTTACCTGTCCAGCATTTACCAAAGCAATGTTTGTCTTCTTACAATGTGCTCTAACAATGAAATCCTTGCCATATTTGAATAAATGATACTTGTTCTCATGGTGATAGAAGATCAATTTCCTGTCATACAAGTAAGGAATCCTTAATAAAATACTAGTTATGTCAAGCGGAACCACATCTAATTCAACTGTGTCAAGAAACCTTGCAATGATTGCAAACCTCAATATACATTTCTTTGAAACCTGTAAATTTGCATCCTTACAAATCCAACCCAATGGATATGGTTTTGGATGTGGTATGGTCTTAAGGTTAATTTTCCTGACCAAATATTCATAGATTAAGTTTGATTGTGAGCCATTGTCAAACAGCGTGTCAATCTTGGTATGCTTGGATATGACCCTCACATGAAACAATTATATTCTTTCTTCTTCATTTGGAGTGTTTATGTGACATTTTGATGTACTGGTACTGGGTTTAGTTTCAATTTATTTTCCCTTCATGTTCTTCAATCCCATGGCTGTAATTTTAGTTTAATCTCCTGAATCAAATCCTAAATCATGTTGAGTTGTAGCAACAATTTTTTGTTTCCCTTTGTGATTGGGTTTCTTTGGCATCAATTCAAGATATAATTTCCAACAATGAGTTTCATCATGTCTTTCTTTTGAAAAATGTTTACAATATGACCCAGATATTCCACCTCTTGTACTCCAAAGAAACATTTGGATGTTTTTTCATATAATTGTTTCTCCTCCAATAGTTTGAGCACCCTGTCAACCTGTTGAACATGATCCTTCCAAGACCTGCTGTAGATTAGTATGTCATCAAAGAATACTAGCACAAATTTTCTAAGGAAGGGTTTGAAAATGGAATTCATCAACCCTTGAAATGTAGAAGGTGCATTGGTAAGGCCTAAAGGCATGACCAAAAATTCATAATGACCCTCATGAGTTCGAAATTATGTTTTCAGAATATCTTCAGTCTTCATTCTAATTTGATGATATCCTAAACGAAGATCCAACTTGGTAAAATAAATAGTGCCATGTAATTCATCCAATATTTGATCAATCACAGGAATGGGAAATTTATCTTTAATAGTGAGCATATTGAGCTCCTTATAATATGGACACATGCGCCATGATCCATCCTTCTTGTACACCAATACTACTGGAGTAGAGAAAGAAGTTTGACTACGTTGAATTATACCAGCCTCTAAGATTTATGCAATCATACGTTCAATTTCACTCTTTTGGACATAAGGATATCTATAAGGCCTGATGTTTGGAGGAACACATCGTGGAATCAAATGAATAGCATGATCATGATCACGAATAGGTGGGAGTCCTTTGGGAGTATCAAACACCTTGGAGTGATTGTCCAAGGCTTTTTGGAGATCTAGAGAAATAGATGATTTTGATGTTGGAACTTCTAGTGAGCATAATTGTGCAATTACTCCACGTTGTTCTTTCTTCAGAAGCTTTGTCATGACATTAGAGCTTATTATCTTTCCCGGCTTCCTTGCTATACCCCGTAATTCTATTTCCTTTCCTTCCGAAAAAAATTTCAAGAAAATTTCTTGAAAGTTAAAACCCACCATCCCCAAAGATTGTAACCATTATACTCCTAGTACAACATCAACACCTCCCATTGGAATGGAAAGCATTTGACTATTCAATACATATTCCCCCATGGTTAGCTTGATATTATGGAATTTTCCAGAGCAATTTATAGTTCCTCCATTACAACCATCACTTGATATTCTAGTGCTGGGTATAGGAAACAATTCAATTCCTTGGCTACCTTATAATGAATAAAATTATGGGTACTACCCAAATCAATCAACACTATTACCTTTTTCTTCTTGATATGTACTTCTATCTTGAGAGTTTGAGGAGTGGTAATTCCTACCAATGCATTACACGATATGGTTAGACTCATTTCTTCTTCTTCTAGGGTTGGTTTCTGGTGTATATCCTCTTCTTTTGACGTTTCTTGTTCATTTTCTTCTTCCTCTTCACAATCTATGTAAAATAATTTTTTCTCAACAAACTTATAACCTTTAGTGTATTTGTTATCACAACTATATCAAAGCCCTTTTTCCCTTTTTTCTTCCAATTGTTATGGTGTCAACCTTGTAGGTTGTGGAAGTCTAGGAGTAGCAACACTTCCATCTTTATAGATGTGAATGGTAGGCTTTCTTGTTGCCTTAATTTTACATTCAATTTTTCTTGCCAACCTGAATTCCTTCTCCAATGAATCAGGTTCCCAAATGCGAAATTCTTGTTGGATGTTATCCTTTAAAGTCCCTATGAAGACATCAATCCTATGTTCCTCTGGAATATCAGTTACCCTTATATTCAATTTTTGGAAGTCCTCAATGTGCTCCATCGCTGAACCCTTTTGTTTCAGATTTACCAATTGGCTAAAGAAGGTGTTGCTCTTTGTATCCTCATAATGTGCTATCATTTCCTTTGTAAAAATTGACCAAGTGAAAATTTTTTATGGGAGCAAAGCCATCGATACCATACAAATGTATTTTGTTCTAAATGTAAAGTTGCAATGCGTACCTTTTGTGTGTTTTGCACATTATTGAGATCAAAATATTGCTCCATTTGTATTATCCATGTTACGAGATCATCGCCGTTAAACTTCCTCATGTCCATATTTGGAATATGGTGGTTCTTCCATCCAACATTAGAGTTTATGAAATCACAATTAACAATTATTTTGTTCTCATCGTGAGTTTCCTCTACTATCTTTTCGGTATTAGGAAACATTTCTTATATCAACTTGGTCAAAACTTGCATGTCTGCTTTTAGATAATTCTTAATGTTTTCCATGTTTTATTTCATGTCATCCTTCTTTGCTTCCATGCCAGCTTCCATGCCATCCATCTTAGCTTCCACGCTTTCTTCAAAACTTCCATTTCATTTTTTGTTGCTCTTTGCGAGAGCAAAATTTGGTGCACTTGCTTTTGTAATTTTGATATGTCATGTTACAATTTTTCATCTTCATGAGTCATAGTAAAGCCTTATAAAGGATTAATGGGTATTGAACTATTTTTAGGGGGAATTTTATAACTGAATACTGATATATATTCTACAATATTCCGTTGGAATAATTTCAAACTTATTTTTCACACAAGACTTATGCAATTCGAAAAAAATACACACCTTTTTATTGATTTTAAGGAGCTCAATATTGAAACTGAATTATATCTATGATTTCGGATCTTCAATATCTGAAATTTGGCCCTATAGTAGTCCTCTGAAGCTTCTTTCAAATTGCACAGGTCTGATCTGATTTGGATTCTTCAAGGTAATGCTATTCCCAATCTCCCACAATGACCTAATTATGGACTCGTTCAGTAGAGCGAAATTGTATGGCGTGCCACATGTCATTGTTTCCTATTTAGGCTCTAAAATTGATATAAATGAAACGACATTTTGTGTGATTGCAGCCACTTTTTATAGAATTCTAATCTGATGCTCAGAGAGAGAGTTATGATTATTTTCCCACAGTCACCTCTTTGAGATGAAATTTGGGAGCCTGAAACAACCCTAACTTCCACAGATCATATCTCTTAAAATATTGCGAATCAAGCTCTGAAAATTTTCCATGAAGTTCCTTAGGATTTTGGCTTCACTCTATAAAAATTTCAGCTTTTGAACCCTTGTAGAAAAAACATTATAGCGAAAATTGCACGATGACATGTTTAGGTTAAATTAAGGAGCCAACATAAAGCCCTAACTTCCAGAGATCATATATCCGAAAATATTACGAACCAAGATCTAAAATTTTTCCACGACATTCCTCAAGATTTTGGCTTCGCGCTATAAAACTTTTAGCTTCTCAAATTTCGTAGAAAAAAAGTTATAGCGAAAATTCCACGATGATCTGTTTGGAGCAGCGAAACCCTAGAATCCAAAGCTCTGATACCAAATGTTAGGAAACCAGCTCCAAAAATAGAAGAAAAGAGAGATCAATGCCTTAGAAATCAGCCACTTCGAGGGGGAAGCCTCCAATACATTACATAAATGAATAATTCTTGGATGATACAAATGACAAAACCTCCTTCAATATATAGGGGTCCATTGGGCCACAATATAATCCTAGCCAACTTAAAAATAATAATGTAGGGAAAAAATAATAACAATACGGGGGTTACAGGGGTACAACAATAACAATAAGGGGGCTACACTAATAAAAATAAGGGACTACACTAGTAATATGGGGACCTAACACTTGACATAGGTAGACCTCCAACAAAGTCCATGGAGACACTCTCCCATGGCCTTGATGGTATCAGTAGTGGCGTGTACAATCCAAGATTCATATTAATAGGCTTACTTATTGCACACATAGAAAAAAATCTTATAAAACATGACATAATATCTATCATGCGAGGCCAATAACAATACCTTTGTAGATGCACCACTATTTTTCTTACCCCAAAGTGTCTAGCAATAAGAGAAGAATGAGCTTCTCTCATGACACTTAGCCTCTCTCCTTCTGGAATACATAGCTTGCCCAAATGAAACATCAAATTGTTATGCATGTGATAATATTTTTCTTCAACTTGATTCCCTTCACTCAAACTAGCATACACATTTTGGAAATCAATGTCATGTGCATATTGTTCTATGTAACTCTCATGTACAATAGAATCATTTTTGAGTAAATTAGAAGCACTAATTATTGGTCTCGAAAGAATATCTGCAACTTTATTAAATATACCTTTTTTGTATCTTATAACCAAGTGAAATTGTTGAAGAAATCCCATCCACCTGAAATGTCTTGATTGCTGCAATTTTGTTTGTGACTGCACGTACTGTAATGGTTGTTGATTGGTGGGTACAATAGTCTCTTTACCCATCAAGTAGTGTTTCCACTTCTTAACACTTTGTACCAATGCATATAGCTCTTTGTCATATGTAGGATAATTAGTCAAGCACCATTAAAAATTTCTGAATGAAAGGCGATAGGCTTACCATGCTGCAAAAGAACTGCACCCATGGCATAATCACTAGCATTAATTTGTATCTCGAATGGTTGTCTTAAATTTGGTAATGCAAGGACTGGAGCTGAAATGATCTTGTATTTTAATGCTTCGAAAGCTTGCTACTGTTTGCCTCCCCATTGGAAACCTTTCTTCACACTTGTCACTGCATGCATAGGAGCTGCAATGGAAGAAACGTTAGCAATAAACTTCCTCCAATATTGAGCTGCACCTAAGAAAATTCTTACCTTGGTAATTGTTTTGGATGTGGGCCAATTCAAAATGGCCTCCACTTTAGAAGGATCAATCATCAATTCTCCTCCTCCTACAGTATGTCCCAAATAGACCAAAGAAGCCTTTCCAAACTCACATTTTGACATCTTAAAAAACAATTTCTCTTTCTTCAAAATATCAAGCACTCTATTTACATGCAAGACATGATATTCTCTTGTTTTGATGAAAATTAAAATGTCATCTAAGTACAAAATAAAAAATTCATCAAGGAATGGTCGCAAAACATTATCCATCACTCGAATGAAAGTTGTTGGTGCATTACATAAACCAAAAGGCATAACTAGCCACTCAAAGAGTCCTTGTTTGGTTTTGAATGGAGTTTTCCATATATCACTTTCTGCAATTCTTACTTGATGATATCCACTTCGTAAATCTAACTTAGTGAAAAAAATTTCTTATTTCAGCTGATCAAGTAAAACATCTATTCTTGGGAGTGGGTAACAATTTTTTACCATAATCTTGTTCAAAGCTCGAAAATCTACACACATGCGTAAGTCCCATATTTTTTTGGTATCAAGACTATGGGTGAACAACATGGTGAGGTGCTTGGCCTTATGATTCCTTTATCCAACATCACTTTGATTTGCCTCTTTATTTTAGCATTCTCCATTATTGACATGTGATACATATCGATGTTTGGAAGGGGACAATTTTGCTGCAATTGAATCTCATGTTGAATTTCCCTTTTTGGAGGCAATCTTGTTGGCTCCTGAAACATCTCATGATGTCCATTAACCACATCATATAAATCTGATTTCAACTTAGGATCACATCCCTCAAAAGATTCATGATTAATCTCAGCTTTGGGCTTAATCATAAGAAGAAAAAAATTCTTACTTGAATTTACCAACCTCTTTACCTATCCAACATTTACCAAAGCAATGTTTGTCTTCTTGCGATGTGCTCTAACAATGAACTCCTTGCCATATTTGAATAAATGATACTTGTTCTCATGGTGATAGAAGATTTCTTTCCTGTCATACAAGTAAGGACTCCCTAATGCAATACCAGTTATGTCAAGTGGAACCACATCTAATTCAACTGTGTCAACAAAGCTTGGAGTGATTGCAAACCTCAATATATATTTCTTTTAAACCTGTAAATTTGCATCCTTACAAATCCAACCCAATGGATATGGTTTTGGATGTGTTATGGTCTCAAGGTTAAGTTTCCTGACCAAATATTCAGAGATTAAGTTTGCTTGTGACCCACTGTCAAATAGTGTGTCAATCTTGGTATGCTTGGATATGACCCTCACATGAAATAGTTCTATTCTTTCTTCTTCATTTGGAGTGTTTATGTGAGTGTTTGATGTACTGGTATTGGGTTTAGTTCCAATTTATTTTCCCTTCATATTCTTCAATCCCATGGATGTAATTTTGGTTTCATCACCTGAATAAGATCCTAAATCATGTTTAGCTGTAGCAAAAATTTTCTGTTTCCCTTTGTTATTGGGTTTCTTTGGCCTCAATTCAGCCTGATGTAATTTCCAACAATGAGTTTCATCATGGCCTTCTTTTGAACAATGTTTACAAGTCACTTTTTCTCTCCCTTTCTTCATAGATGCATTCTTTTTGTTTTTACCTTTTGAGGCCTTTTCCTTGGTTTTACCCTTAAAAGGTTTCTTCCTACCCTCTTCATAAATTTTCTTCCCTCTAACTTCTATATGTGTGGCCTGAACACAAACTTCATCTAGACTGGTGGGGTTAAACATGAGAATAGTATGTTTTAGGTAGCTATGTAAGCCTCCTATCTACTTTAGAAAAGTGTCTTGACTCTGCAAATCCACCCCTAATAAGAGAGCTCTTCTCCTAAATTCTTGGGTGTATTCTTGCACATTTTGTCCCTTTAACTACCTAAAGTTCTACCAGTTCATGATGGCTTTCTGCATATGAGCTAATGGATAAAACTGTTGTTTAATAACAACAATAAAATTTGACCATGATAGAATAATATTACCATGTTTCTTGATTTCCTCCTTTGTCTTGGCTTCCCACCAAACAAGTGTTGCGTCTTCCATTCTCAAAGAAGCTAATTGAATTTTTGTATCATCATCTTGAAGGTTATGTATTCTCAAACAAACCTCCAATTGTCGAATCCAATTATCTAGCTTGTCTGCATTTAATTCACCATCAAACATTGAAAATTCGAACTCAACATCAAGTTTTAATAAAGGAGATTTACCAGTGCTCTTGGACTTGTGTGGCAGATGTATTGAACTAGAAGTAGAAGATGATGATGATGATGATGATGAGGGTGAAGATGGTCGCTCTCCATTACCTCCATTTCATCCAGTTCCATTATTTGAATTGTCTTCATCATGTTGACCTCCTGAAGATCCTTGTCCTTCCTTTTGGAGTTTAGATCCTTCTCCTTCTAGTCTCTCATTCCTTTCTTGATAAATAATTCTAACCATCTCAATCATGTCAAGGAATGATTTCCTGAACACTCTTTCTTCCTCCTTAGGGTCAAATTCTTCATTATTTTCTCCTTCCTCACGAGGCATGCTTAATGGAGCATATACTTCTTTAGGAGGTGAACTAGGTGGTGGAGATTGTGGAAATCTTGCTCTCCTTTGCTTTGGCTCCTTTTGAGACCCTCTTGCTTCCACCAAATTTCCTTCTCCTCTTTTGAGCTTGAGCCTTGTAAGAATCTAAAACTTGCAAACAGTTAAACAATGCTTTGCACTAAACAACACTAGAGAATAAACTCCAGCTCTGATACCAATATGATCTGATATGACTTTATTAGTTTTGTTGTGCTAAGTGTCTTTTAGTTTAAAAAACATGTGCATAATTGACTCATTAGTTTTCTTAAGGTTTATGGAGTTTTTCCATGATTTGTAGATGCTTTTTAGTGAATTAGAAGCATAAAATAATCATAAATGACATTGAACAACAGTGTAAAAGAGAGAAATAAGTCACCACATGATTTCTACACAACAGGCATGATGAAGCAGTTCACCCCTCCTGGGCTACATTTGTTGGTTCAGCTCCCAATGGCTTGTCCATCTTTCATTATGCTCAAAAATTTTCTATTACATGTAGTTAAAGTGCTCTAATGGCTGCTTTCTCTGTGCCAATGGCTCCAGAATGCTCCAACTAGTCAAAAATGACTCTTCATTCACTCAGAATGGTCGAAAATTGGGCCTCCTACACTTTTTCCTAGTATCTCCTGGGAAAGCTCCTCTAAAATTGGGAGGACCTCCAAAAATGTTGCACCCCTAACTCCTTTGCCAATTTAACTGCATAATAAATGTCATGTTTTGGGTGGTGGCCACATGCACACCCCCAAAACCATTAGTTACAAGATGGTTAGGCAGAACCCCATACCATAACTACGGTTTTAAATGTTTGAACTATGGTTGAAGGTTTTCGGTTAACGCTTATCCGTGTGGTTTGGTTTGGCGGTAAACGTTGCCATGTAACATATATTGCGGAACCTCCAGTGGTTTGGAACCATTGACGGTTCCCAACCCCAAATATAAATTCACTATAACATAAATTAAATCAAACATCCAATATGGTTAAGAATTAATGCATAGAGCGGATGGTAGAGTGTAAGCATGCCCGGTTGGAGGTTTGGGGGTTGAGCCTTGTGGACCATCACAAAATTTTAATATGCAGTTGCAGGGCCACGTGGCAGCTTCTCATTAGGCCCTCCAAATCGCACCACAAATAGAAACTTAACACTTATCATCCAATGATTGGTCCTGAGAAAGGAATATTTCGAGAAATATTCTCTTTTTGCTGACTGTACATCTACTTTGCTGACTGTGCATCCCATTCAAGTCTCGTCAAACTATCATAATTTTACCTATTTTTCATTTCGATCAAAACGAAATATATTCCTCATACAACATTAGTTTTTCAAACCGTTCACGACACATAAATAAGGAAAACGAGATCTACGCAACCATCCTGGTTTCAACTAATCCTGTAATTTTGATTTTGAGAAAAAAATATGAACTCCTGATCATGAAGTAACCCAACATCAAAAATTATATTCCTCTCTCAAAGGAAGTACATTGGATGTTTGTTGAAAAACACTTGCATGGTTGAGTGCAATCCTTTTTCCACTCCAATGGAATAAATTTAAAGCTCACATCCAAATAAGGAAATGAATTTGAGGATGTAACTAAGTATAGACATATTGTAGGAAGTCTTAACCACCACACGACTACTAGACTAGATATTTCATTTGTCGTTGGAATCCTTTCTAGGATTTTGCAGAAACCTTGTGAGGGCCATTGGTCTACTACAAAAAGAGCTCTAGTGTACTTGAAGGTAACTCAAGGCTTTGGACTCAAATATACATAGGTGGATGACTTCAAATTGATTGAATACTTTGATTCAAGCTTTGATGGCGATAAGGAAAATGGAGTATCTACTTTAGGTTATGTTATGAGTCTTGGACCAGGGGTTTTATCTTAGAGGTCACACAAACAACTGGCTCCATCATATTCTAGAACAGAGGTAGAAAATGTGGCAGTTGTAGAAGAAACAAAGGAGATTGTGCAGCCCAAGAAAATTCTTGAAGATTTTTAGGAGAAACAAGTGCACTCTACTCCTCTTTTAATTGACAATAATTCTACAATAAAATTTGCCACGAATCCAAAGTTTCATGATCAAACCTATTAGGTTCCATTATTTGGCAGATTGACGGACCAAATGATGGAGTAACATCAAACCAATCTTTTGAGCCCTAGGACCTAGCCTTCCTAGACTCAGAGAGGGCTCTCTTTAATGAAGCGAAGGGTGTGAGCTTGTTCGCTTTGTTTGTTTAGATTTTAGGCTAGTTGTTAAGTGTGTTTGTTTGTTTGTTTTTTTAGTTGTTTGGGGGAAAAACTAATCAAGTGGATCAAAATAGAACAATAAAATGAGATCAACTGGGCTATGGGGTCAAAATCAAGCCAAGGATGTCAAGACAATGGGTAGGGTGTACTGCGGGGCCGATTTAGTATAGCGAATGGATATTTCAGGTGGTTTATGAAGTGAAATGAACATCAAGTTTGTGAAAGACAAAGGGGTCTTAAGCATAGATAGTTTAAATAGTAAGCATTCATGTGGTAGGGCTAACCATTAATCACTATGAATCAACCTCAAACTGATAGATGCATAAAATAAACATTCAGGTGATGCATAGAAGTATAAGACCCTCTAACTTTGGGAAAATCACCTTCAGTGGTTGAGAACACATGTAAGACAAACCAACAGCGCAAAATGTGGAAAGGAAAATCCTAAGCAACACATTCAAACTGATGAGAACTTTGAAATAAGTCTGCAAGTATAGGCAGAGGGCAAGATCGAAACAAGACCTCTTTACTTCAAAGGAGATTTCATTAACAAGGTTTAAACATCTATGAGTAAGCAGGGCATACCATGAATCAAACAAGATAGCATGTCATATTAATCATTAAGGAAATAAATAACAAGTTCCTAGTGGACGAAAGGGCAGTTAAGAATCCTTTGACATGATCAAGAAGGATGAAAACATAGAAGCTGCAATGAATCAGGAAATTTGATGAGCCTCCATGTGCATACCTCAAACTATTCTTTACTGACCTACAACAGGCAAGAAGCATGGATAAATATGTGAAAAAATAAGAAAACATAACTGAAAAGAAGTATAATACCATTTACCAGGCCATGGAATCCTGCACATAGATCCTCTCCATCATCTAGGCAAACAAGTCAAGCTATTCACTCCATAAAACAAGTTTTGTCATCAAAACTCATAAAATATATTGCTCTAAGCTCAGTCAAGTTCGTAAGCTCTTCAAAGTCCAGCTTGTTTATCAACTCTTCAACCAACAATATTACAATGATTCTCCATGAGTTATATAGGAGAATGAGAAGATAAGCTTCACAAAACTGACTAGAAGCTCATAGGCTTAAAACAAATATCTGATTTTGTCCTTGAGGCTTTGAAAAGTCCAAGGCACAAAATATCTTCAAAATATCTATAAAATGCTAAAAGTGGAAAAATATTGACTTTTCATTACTAACAATGGCCAAAAAAGGCTTAACGCACATTTGGATAAGCCACTTCAGAAAACTGTCTTTTTGCCAAAATGCTACAGGAACCTAGCAACAGAAAATTGCCTATCTTGCAGACCACTTTTGAGGGACCTCCTGATGTCGAAACGAGGCCCGTGATGGATCGTTGGAAAGCCCTAGATAACTCGTTTCTGGAACTACTTTATTTGTTCAAAAACGATGCTAGGAATTCTTTAAAAACCTGAACTGAGTGAAAAAAAAACCAGAAAATTAGCCCTTGCTAATATGTGAGGCAGAAAGTTAAAAAATCACTGTTTTTCGCCTCTTTGGGGGACCAAAACACCTCCTTTGGATATGAAAATGTGTGACTAGCTGCCCTTGAATTTAATGCATCTAATTATACCACTCTCAATAGCTGAGGATGCTAGGAGCGGCGCCTATGAATTTCAACAATTAAGCCCAAAAATGTCAAAAAACAAGATCATGTCGAAATTTGCTCAATTTTTGCGAGCAAGCTCCTTATGGGTTCTTAGAAACATGCAAGGAATATGAGGCCAAGATTTCGAGTGTTGATGTGCCTTTCTCCACTTTTTCTACTGGGCACCTCTTCCGAGCAGCTTTGAGCCTTTCTTGAATAAGTTTGAGTTTTCTTCGGGAAAATTGGTTTAACTTCTTGTAGTGCCCAGTCATCTTCTTTTGTAGACTCAAGTCTCTGTTAGCTTTCTCTAATTTATCCTCCAAATGTTTGTTGGCTCTTTCAAGCCATGATTCTTTATCATTCTCTATTTCTTGGGCAAGCAAATGAGTGAGAGGATAAGATCGAACAAGGGTTGCCTCTTCTTCCTTCTTTTTCTCCAAAGCTTTCTTGAATCCCATAGTCCTAGGCCTCTTTCTGTTTGGCAGCTCTTCTTCTTCAGTATTATCAAATTCACCCATAAGCTCTTCAATCTTGGTTTGTGCTTTGAAGGCTTCCCTTTGGTATTTGAAAGCCCGGGCCTCATAAACTTCCATTTGACCACACATTTGTTTGTTTTGCATATGTAGAACATGGATGAGGTATTTTGAACTTTCTAGATCAGCTTGTAGGTCATGAATTTGGGCTTCTCTGTTTTTCAAAAGAGCCTCAAGAACTCTAGCTTCGTTATCCCCATCATCACTATCTATCTGTATGATGTCAAATTCCCTCTCATTTTCATGACCACTCTCCTCTTTTTCTTTCCCTTTTCTTGGGTAGACTTCTTGGTCCTCTTCCTCTTAGGAAATTCAATAACACTCTTCTTAGGTAGTTTGCCTCTACTCCTTAGCGCTCTTGTGACATTGCTAGTCACTGTTGGAGTGGTTTTCTTCTTTGCTGATCTAGTGTTTCTAGGCTTCGCCACTTTTGGAGGAAGAGTCATGGCCCCTTGCCTGGGAGAGGCAGCTAGCACATGCTCTTGGCTGTGTGGAGGAGAAGAGAGAGGAGGTTTATCTACTTGTACTTGCTCAACTTGGTATTTTACCTTGCTGCCTCTATCATCATCTGCTCCAGCTTCACCTTTGTCACTGTTTTCTTCTGCTTGAAGATTTCCTTGTTTGTCTTCATTACTGCTATGCTCATGATCACTAATTTTGTCTTTTTTCTCCATGCTGCCCTCTTTCGAATGCTCACTGTTTGGTGTTTGATTGTCATCATCATTACTTGCTTGAGGGCTGTCTTGTTTCTCATCATAAGTGTCTTTTCAAGGACTGTCATGACCCTCATCTTAAATTTCTTTTTGAGGACTGTCATGACCCTCATCATCATTGTTATGGCTGCCACTTTGTTTTTCATCTTGAGGGCTGTCTTGTTCATCTCTGTACCTGCTTTCTTCATGACTGTTGTGCTCTTTACCTTCACTGTTTTGTGCCTCATCACCATCATGCTTACTACTGTGTTGGCTGCCATCATGTTCCTCTTCATGACTGTTGTGCTATCAATTTGTTCATGCTCATCATCATTTATTTCTTTCCCACAGTCATGTTTAGAGTCTTCACTTTGTCCCTCATCATCATTAGTTTGCTTCTTGTCGCTTTTCCCTTCTTCACTACTAGTTTGTCTCTTCTCTTCTTCACTCTCAATCATAGGATATTTTTGTCTTTAAGGAGTGGATTTACTAGAAGAAGGAGAAACATGATTAGTGGATGGTGAGGAAGGTGTATGAGATGAAGAGGAAATGGAAAAATCAGGATGGGAGATGAAAGAGTCCCAAGAAACTCCCTTTTTCTCAAGTTGATGGAGGATGATGATCTTGATAAGGGAATGATGAAATAGACAAGATTGTTTTTGAGCGGAGGGTTTTTTTTGGATAGTAGAGACCATCTTGTAAATGCTTCTATAGAGGAAGAAAGGTAGGTTCAGCAACTGAGTTCTTGTGAAATGCATAAGAAGCTTGATGTGATAGGCATAAATCTGGGAAAACCTCCCTTCACATGTGAAATACTTCATGATGAATTTCATGAGGGGGGCATAGTTGCTCAATAAGTGAGAAAAAGGGAGAATGGCTTGGAAAGCATCCTGATGGTATGGTTTTAGAAAGGGTTTGTAGTGATTCAGATCTAGGTATGTTTGTTTGAACCGCCTTTCTCAGATATAGGGGATCTTAGTAGCTTTGGAGATAGCCCTAGGAGAAAGTTTGAAATACAAACCTGCTAGATGGAAATGCTTTCCTTGTAGCCTCAAAGCAAACAAATGTGTCAAAGGAAGGTGACTTTTTCCTTCTTGAAATTTTTGGCAAAATTCCAAGCACCCTACTTCATGAAAATTGAAGAGTACTGAAGGAGATTCATTCATTTCCTGAGTTGTAATAGGCTCATACCTATTGTGATACCCACTCCTGCTGTCCTTATTTGGAGGCATTTTTCTTCTGATACCCTTTACTGACTTACCAAGACAAACTGTTTAAATGATCACTGAAAAAGGCCTTCAATCAAAACAACTTTTCCTCCTTGCAAGATTGAGTTTGTCCTTAGTTGGAAAACAAGTTTTTGATAAGTGAAAGCAAACTCCCTTCTTATGATATGTGTTGTGGGCAAAATGATTTTAATAAAATCTATTGGAGATTTATGAAGACAAGTTCCCTTTTTTTTTTACACAAAAATCTTCCTTCCTATTCACTGTTTCTATCCTTTGCTATTCACAATAAGGAAACTTCTTTTAAATACTGACAACAAATCTTTATCCTTTAATCACTGTCCTTTTGTAATCATTGTTTTTTAAGAGACTAAGAAAACCCCTTGTGAATTGATAACAATATGTTTCACCAAATCATTATTTCTCTGTGATGTTTTAGAAAGCAAGCTCTTTTGGATGGAGGTTAGTTTGTTTGTCAACATCAATATCTTCTTTTGTTATTGAGCATAGGTCTTCAAAATAATTCCAGTTTTCTCTCTATAAGATTGTGTTGTTTTATATGCATTGATTTTGAAACAAGCTTTCTAAACTGTAATAGGTCCTTTCTTCACACAGTGAATTTTCTTTCAGCACTATGTTCAAATCCTTACTTTGACAGACATACCTCTTAAAACAACAGACTTCTAGCTTCTTGACATCACTAATATTTTCCTTCAACTTTACTTTAAAACAAAATTTTTGGCCCAAGAGATGTAAATACTTTTGACAAAATGTGTTTTTGCTATGTTTGGGGATGAGTTTGTTGAGTAAAAATCGATCTTGGCACCTTGGAGAGCTTCTTGCAGCATTGGCTCGGGCTGGAGACTGGCATTCAGAGGTGGTTAATGGGTTGGGCGGGTCTGAATGGGCAAACACACCGCGTTTGACCTTGTCGAGTCGCCCCTGGGCGCCCGTTGAATGCCGGCATAGGCGTGCCACGCAACGATACAGGCGCGCCGCACCCTTAACGATTATGTTTAGTGAGTGCCTACAGGCGCACCGCGCGAGAATACAGGCGTGCTGCGCAGAAAATCAAGCTAAAAAATGACTCAAAATTGCTCAATACCTGTTTCTTTCCTCCGGTGAGGTTTGGCATGATGCTAATGAACGTTTGGTTCGTGCCCTTTATACTCATAAGGGTTTTTCAAAACCCCTTTTATTAATTTCAAACTTCTGCCTTTTTGCCTTTGTAGTTATTTGAAAATGACTTGGTGAATTTATTGAGGGGTTGCCTCTTTTAACAAATGTTGTATCTCCTTTAAACAGAATTTCTTAACCTTGCCATATTCAATAAAATGTTTCTTGAAAACCACATCATATCTTGATGGTGTTATAACCCCTTGTTAATGATGTGAAGGGGCTATAAAAACTGTGTTTTTCTTTGATTTGTCAACAAGGGAGGTCATTACAAAAACCACTGTTGCAGCCTTTCCAAACCAAAATGAAAATCCTCTGTTTACCTTATCATTTGTTAAAAAAAAACAAAATGAAAATGTGATTTTGTAATTGAACATGGTTTTTCTTCCTTTGATTGTTGAGAAAGAATTTTGAAAAAGGGCTGATGTCTTCACTCTAAAGTCACTGCATGTTTGTCTACAAGGGAGGTCACCTTTACAACTACTACTGCAGCTTCTCAACACCATAATGCATCCTCTGTTTTTGTGAAGTAGGCCTTCAAGCAGTGAAAGTTTCACCCATTTTTACAATGTGCCCTTTGTCCTTTAACTGAGCTGGAAGTAACCTTTGGCGCTCTCCCTTTACTTATCACTTGGAGGGAGTATTTTTCATAGACCAAAAAAATGTTTTTCAACATGAACCTTCTGTGTGAATGCCTCTCTATACCAGTATGCAGAAATGACTAAAAACAGAGCTTAGTCTACCAATTTTACCATTCAGATGAGGGTGCTTTTAAACAAAACTTCAGGCTCAGATTTTTTCCTTTGGAGGATGCTTTCATCAACATAAGAACAGAGGATTTTCAACACCATCATGTCACTGTCTTGCTTTTGATGTGAAATAGGCCCTTAAATTATGAACTTTAATTTGTTTTACCATTGCTTCTCATCATGGTCTTACCAACAGAGACTTTATCAAAACAACATTTCAAACCCTGCCATGCATTCTCTGTTCATCCTTTTGGAGGAGGTGGCGCAAACAACTTCTGAAATCACTTAAAAACATGTTGGCCCTCTGCTTTTTTATGAAGGAAGCCACAACAATGTTTTCCTAACCCTCTGATTTTTGAAGGAGGTTCTGTTATTGTGCTTCTAGCCCTCTACTTATTATTGAAGGAGGTTATCTTTAACACAGGATCTCCATTTACTTCAATCACAGTATCTTACTCTGTATGCTTGTTTGAAGAATGCCAATAGGAAACAAAGTAGAATTTGACATTCAATATTGATAAAATCACTTGAAACTCATGTCCTCTTGCTTTATGAGGCTTTGTCTGAGATGCATATATCCTTTTGTAAAATATCACTGGGAACACAAAACCAGAAGAAATGAGATTTGTACATGGAGAGTGTTTGATGCTAGGTATCATTGAACTGTCTTTTCCCTTGACTGTGTTGTCAGAGGTTTATTGAAATTTCCTTTGACTACTTTTCAAAACCTAGGTTCAAGGTAACATAAGAAGCAGCTGTCTTCTTATGCCCTATATGATAATGCCCTTCGGAAATATTATGCAACACTACTTTTGGAGGAGATTATAGAGCACTGCATATCAACATCTTATTTTACTTCATTTGCTTCATTGATGAGGAATGATCTCTGATCCTCAGGCAACCTTTTGGTTTATAACATGTACACTTGCTGCTCTTACTTACTGTAATTTACTTGCCTTGATGGCAAACTAAGTTAGCATGAAGGACTTGTTGAAATTTGCCTTTTTTCCCTCCTTTGTACACTGATCATCATTAAATTACACCCCTACAGAGATGTAAAAACAGATGATTTGGAACCTTGGAGAGCTTCTTTGGTGTTTCATCGAGATTTTTCCTGATCTAAGTATATTTCTTTCAGATAGCGACAAACCTTCTCTTTTCCTGATTTGGATCTTTGTTGGAATTCTTCTGGAATGAGACAAAGTGACCTCTTAGTGGTGTGTGACCTATGGATAGAACAATGCTTGTTTTGCAGAATAGGAACTAATTCAAGGTTGAATGGTACTAGATAGAGGCTTTTTGGCCTAGGATATCTTAGAGAAGGAAAAACTCCCTAAACACCACTATCTAACTTAGGGACAATTTTGACAGATTCTGAGTGTTTTCTTAGGCATGATCAGATTTTCAAATGACAATATGACCAGGGATAGAATTGCAGACACTTTTTCAACCTTTGGATAGTGAATGGCATGAGAAACAAGTGTAAATGATAGCAAATAATTTACAGCTATGACAACTATAGACAGGGTTACTTTGCTGAAACCAAATAGGACTTGACAACTGGGATTTTTTCTCATCATAGGCTGACAGGAAGGGGTAGGAGGACAAAAATTGTTTTGGGGTGTTTTCTAGATGACAGATTTGACAGTTTTGAGATCAACTTCTAGAAAACTCAGCTAAGGAAATTAGTCATCAATAACAGGTAAAAATATTGATGACTAACAGTGGCTCCATTTGGGGAGGGCAGCTCCTTTTCAGGAGGTGTCCAGAATTACAGATCTCTGGCTTGTGAAGACTAGTGCCTTATCCATTGGTGCAAATTCTTCTTTTGCTTGATGCTATTCCTGAAAATGATGCTTTTCTGAAAAAAAAATTACAGCATGATTAGCATCAACCTCAACTCTAGCTACCCAGCTACTTTTCCTAGCATTTTTTTTCTTCTTTAGGTGCATTTGGACTAGCAACCTTTTGACATGATATTTTCTGAAAAAAGAAAGACTATCTAATGCTACACTTATATCTTCCGAGATTTCAGATTAAACTGATGAACCCCTTTGTTTCTCTACCTATACTACGATCGACTGTTAAGATTAAGCTGTTTGACAGGATTTCATTCTCTAAACTAAAGCATGAAATTGAAAAATGATCAAATCAGGATTAGATGGTCTGATTTGTCATGCGTTTGTGCCATAAAAACAAGCTGCACACAAACATTATTTATGTACAAGATGAAACTTAGAAAAATCAGGGCCAAGATATACAAATTGTTTTTCATCCCTGTTTTCCTCTTTGGTTCTGTTTTGAGCGTGCAGAACCAACATTATTTTGCTAATCTACTTTCTTTGACAAGTCAAGCTTACACAATTTGACTATCATCTCTCTCACTAACTTATCAGCAATCAATTTAAAACATCTTCAGTTATGATTAGGCTAGATAACTGAACAAGATACTTTTTGATCACTAGTAGTGGCATTTATACTCGCACACTTTCAGCATGACTATTTTTTGGACATGGGGATTTTCATGGTGTTTCCAAACTGCCCTCTTTTTCTTCTTTTCTACTGTTTTTGTATTTTCTGTTTTTTAATTTATTTCTTCAAGCAATGGTATGTACAATGATTGAAAAATATGAAACTAGAACTCTTGACAGAAGTAATGCTTTAGTGTCCTGCCATTGATAGGACCACCAAACACTTCATTTCCATCAAGCTCCTGTAAAAAGAAAACATTGTTTCCTCTAACTGAACTGATGATAAATGGTCCTTTCCATAAGTTTTCAAACTTACCATGCTTTCCTTTGTCTTCTCTTCTTGAATCCCATTTAAGCACTTTATCTCCAATCTGAAAATCATTTTCCTTGGTCCTTCTGTCAAATATCTTCTTCACACTTTCTTGCACCAACTGTGTTCTGTTATAGAATTCTTCTCTTGTTTGCTGCAAATGGATGTTTTGATTTAGTCTCCTTTGCATATCATTTTCTTCTATTTGTATTTCTTGTAATAGCTTCATCACCGGAACTCCTAAAGATGTTGGAAACACAACATCCATGCCATACACTAATTGATAAGGAGACATACCAATTGATTTCTTGATAGTTAATCTATCAACCCATAAAGCATGTACCAGTTTTCCGTGCCATGCCTTTTGATTATGCTCCAACAACTTCTTTATGATATTGAAAATACTCTTATTTGAAGATTCGACCAACTCATTGCCTTAAGGATAATAAGATGTGGAATGTCCTAATGTGGTATGATATTTGTAACAGAAATCAACCATCTTTTTGGATGAAAAGGCAGCTGCATTATCAGTGATAATTTCCCTAGGACAACCGAATTTAGACAAAATATTGGTTTCTAGGAACTTGATGATAACTGAATCAGTGGAATTTCTGGAGGGGATGGCTTCTATCCACTTGGTAAAATAATCGGTAAGGATCCTTTTGTGCTATGCGGATGAATAAGGGTGTATCTCTCTAATAAAATCTAAACCCCATTGTTGAAAAGGAGCTTCGACAATGATCGGATGCAAAGGAAAAGGTAAAATTTTTCTCTTTCCGTCAAAAATTTGGCATTTATGGAAAGTTGTGACAAATTTATGTGTATCGGGGAACAAGGTAGGCCAATAGTAACTGGCTCTAACAATCTTATTGGCTGTAGTTTTCCAGTAAATATGGCCCCCACATTCTCCTTCATGCATTTCATGCATAATTTTTCCTGCATCATCCTTAAGCAAACATTTGAATAATATACCAATAAGATTTTTCCAATAAAAAACTCCATCAATAATGAAAAAATTCAAAGATTTTTGTTTAAGAAATCTTGCTTTTGTCTTTGATAAATCAGGGGGAGCATTAAGATAAAAAAGTACATAAAGAATATCAGCCTACCAAGGTGAAATTAAAAATGCCTCTTCAACATAAGGTGTTGTGCATTCTTCTTGCTCTTCCAGTGTGTCAACAAAATTTATGTCTAATGCTTGGAGATTTGTTTCAGCCATGAGTTTTGCAAGCCCTTGCCCCTTAATCAGTTTAGTTGGTCTGATTTCAAAATCATATTCTAATATTATTGCAATCCATTTTCCTCTTTTACCATCGAGATGTTGATTTAGAATGTCTTTGACAACCGTGTGTGGAACAAAAGCAATGACATGAGAATGTAAGATATAAAATCTGAAATCTTTCAATGCCTTTACTAATGAAAATTCCTTCTTTTCCATGATATTGTATTTTAAAGGGGCATCTTTGAGGGCTTTACTAAAGAAATCAATAGGTTTTTCTTGCCCTATTTCGTTCTTTTGCAGCAATACCGCAGCTATGGTGTGTTCATATGCGAATGAGAAAATGTAAAAGTCCTTGGTGAAATCGGGGCTTATCAGAACAGGTGATTGGGTAAGTGCCTTTTTAACTAGTTCAAAAGATTTCTTAGCATCTAGATCCCACTTAACTCCTACCTCCTTTTTCAACATGTTTGTGATGTTTCTTAAGAGTTCCGAAAGATTTGGGATAAATCTTCTGAAAATTTTTATCTTACTAATGAAAGATTGTAACTCTTTAATATTTCTGGGGTGACTGATTTGTAATATTCCTTCAATCCTCTTGGGGTCTATTTTTATTCCGTTTTCAGAGATGATGTGACCCAAAAGTTTTCCTTCTTCGAGACCAAACAATGTTTTCTTGGGATTTAGAGATAAGCCATATCTCCTACATTTTTCAAAGACTTTCCTTAAATGAATTAGATGTTCTTCATCGGTTTTGGAATATACAGTGATGTCATCAAGGTAAATGACTATAAAATAGCCAATGTCTTCTAAAAAAGCTATGTCCATGGCTCTTTGGAAAGTGGCTCCCGCATTCATTAACCCGAAAGGCATTTTAACATACATGAATGTGCCCCAAGGTGTGGTGAAAGCAGTTTTGTGTTGGTCACTAGGGAAAACTAACACTTGATTGTATCCAAAGAAACCATCAAGCAACGAGATTCTCTTAGAACCTACTACCTTCTGAAGTATGTGGTCCATTTTAGGCAAGGGGTAGTTATCCTTTAGGGAGGATCTGTTCAAATTCCTAAAATCAATGCAAAGTTTGATTTCTCTAGTTTTCTTTCTCACAGAAACAAGGTTTGAAACCCATTTAGAGTATCTAAGGGAAACTATGATTCCAACATCATACATTTTTTTGATTTCTTTCTCAGCTAAAGGTAACAAGATGAGATTTATTATTATTATCTTTTGTTTGAATGGTTTCTGATTTTCTTTGAGAGGTATTTTGTCTTGAATAATACTTGTATCGTATGATTTCAGATCTTGATATCCCCATGCAAAAACATCTTTGAATTCTGAAAATAGTTTGATGTATTTTTGTTTTATGTTAGGAGGCAGAGTTTTTGAAATATTGATCATTTTTGGTTCTTGTATGTTCCCTATGTTGTATTCTTCTATGTCATTCTCGGTAGATTCCATCTTTGGTTTCTTTGCTACGTCATTAAAATCAAAGAGTTATTCTAATGGAGCAAGGCCTCTTGGTATAGTGTCATTTTCACAATGTAAAACCTGAAGATCTCTTTGGTCTAAGACTTCATTTATTTGAGCTTTATGAGAATGAGTGATCAGATTTATATCAACAAATGTATGCAAATCCTTTTCACCATCTTCATTCTCATCATGGTTTTCTTCCTTATAATCTAACCATGATGGAGATATCTTAAACTCATTTTCAGATTTCAAAAAGTCATTAATTTGTTGGTCATTTTCAAAAACCTGCCAATGTGTAATGTTATCAGGTATTGCAGGTTGGTGTTTGACTTTGATGCAATATGGTTCATTCATAGATGGTATTTGGCAATTTATTGCAGCAAAGGCAAGTTCATTTGCAAGGTTATTCTGGGCCCTAGGAATATAAATGAGCTCATATTTTTCGAAAGTTCTGAGAATGTCAAGGGCTGTATTTCTGTATTCCCTTAATCTAGGCTTCTTGGCAGAATATTCGCCTTTGATTTGTTTAATGACAAGTTTTGAATCTCCCTGGGCAGAAACTTTCTTAGCACCTAAGTCTTTGAGTAAGTGCAAGCCAAGAAGGAGAGCTTCATATTCCGCAACATTATTAGTACATTGGAATTCTAACTTGAAAGCATGACCCTAATTTGTGTTGTGTATCTAGATGCCAGCTCCTGCACTGGTTTTGCTACATGATCCATCAAAGCTTACGTTCCAAAGAGTTTCTACTTCATATTTGTCACTAAGCTGTTTTTTGGGGTTGTCAGTTTATGGATCATGATTTTCTTCTTTTGAGGAAAGACCTGAATGTTTGAAAAGATTGACTTCTTCATCATTTTCTTTTATTTGTTCATTAATATTGCTATCATTGTACATGATAAAAGAATCGAGATTTGAGTGAATGGAATAAACTGGGGTATTGTTTGGTCTGTTTTGATTACTCACCATGTATTTCATATGAGTTTCCCGATATAATTTATTAGTTTGATTGAAGACCGGGATAGTGGCATATGACATATCCATTTGGAGACTACCTCGTAACTTGGCTCCCCATGACCTGGACAACAACATACCATATTTCGGGGGAATGTTTGCTACCACCACATCCATGACTAGAATTTTAATGGGTATTTGTGCTAAAGTAATACAAAGATTTTTGATCAAACCTAGACACTTGACCCTACTCGAATCAAATGAGTATAAGTCTTTGTATGGTTTGGTTACTTCTAGGCCTAAACTTTCCATGACCACTTTAGGCATAAGGTTATAGGAAGCACCGGAGTCTAGCATGGCATTGTGCAATATTTTGTCATGTATATTCAGACTTACATAAAAAGGAGAAACAACTCCTTCTTGGTATTTCCCTTCTACTTCCGGACCAAATAATAACTCAGGTTTATCGTCCGTCAACTTTAAAGTATCTGTATCACTTCCAAGGTTTAACACTTTCAAGACTTGAGATCTATAAACATCCATGGTTACCAATTCAGTGAGGGGTATTGTTATCTTGATTTTGGTGATATCTCCTTCAAAAGTGAAAGGTACTTGAGTTTTGGGTACATTTGTTTCGGTTTTATCAGCCATAAATTTTTCTATATTTTTTATTTGATGATTTTGATTTGTAGTTTTGTTGAAGACATTATTTTCAAGAATCTTGGTGGAAGTGCTGGCACAGTTTGGGTTGATGTTTGATTGGATAGTTTTATCTTTGTTTAGATCAGATTTATTAGCCATAACATTACCATTGTCTGCTAGTTTTTTAAGAATAGCTTCAGGAGTTTTCTTGACAACAGAATCTGAATTGTTCCTTTTTAAGTTTTCCTGGTTTTTCTTTGAGTTTTCTTGGTTTTTATTACTTCTGAGATCATATTGCCTATGGAATTCCATTATGGCATTTTGTAAACCAATTTCAGGGTCTTCGGAATCTTCATAGTCAGTTTCATCTTGGTATGAGGAGAAGAAACCTTGTTCTTCTTCCGTGAGATAAACCTCACCCTCACTATCAGAGCCTATCAAGTTTTGATGATTTTCCTCAATATGTTGAATGTCTCTTTCTCCTTCATCAAGATAATTATCTTGGAAAGGAGGTCTAATTTGCTGATCATTGTCTCTTGGTTTTTTTTGAGGTGGGTCCCTTCTAAAGTTTTGATTCCAGTTTATGGTTTGTGGGTTTGGCTGGTTGTCCCTAGGAGGTGTTCTATCACTGAGACTTATTATTTCCATCCTTATTTCTATCATTCTTTCCATTTTTCTCTCCAGATTGTCTATTTTGGCATTGGAAGAGGATTTAGAGGGAAAGGTTTCATCTCAGTATGTGACCTTATTTTCTGATCTCAGCCTAGCCCTCTTCTCAGCAAGTTTTCCTTCCGCACTAATAGCCCCCTTTTGCATTTCTTCTAGAGTTGAAGGTTCTCTTTCTCTTAGCTGATATGTCATATCTGGATTTAAACGTTCCAGAAATTTCGCTAGAGCTAAGCCGGGTGGAGGTTTCATGTTAGGAGGGAGAGCGTTATAGACACTATTGAATCTGGTACAATAATCTTGAACACTTTCTCCCGTGTTCCTCTTAAGAGTATTATATTCAGAGAGGACTTGAAGTGGGTTTTTCTTGATTTCTCATTTGTTTATGAAAGTTTGGTATAATGACGGGAGATCATGTATGCTATGAGGAGCTAAGCCTTTAAACCATTTTTTAGCTTCACCTCCTAGGCTTTGGGCGAACATTCTCATCTTGATGGTTTCTTCATCTAATTCCATGTAATCAAAAGCATCATTCACTCTATCTACATGTTGTTGGGCAGTAGTGGATTCGGCCCCAGTGAAGTGTGGGATCCTAGACTGATAATCATTTTGAAAAGGTGCCAAAGGATGAGGTAACACTAGGGGTGCATACCATGCTGCCATGATGGGTGGTACTGGTAAATTTACAAGTGGAGGATTTGGTACGTGAGATGAAGTGATTTTCACAGTGGTGTTGCAATTGGGAGTGTTAGAGGTGCTTGGACCGGCAAACTGATTTTGAGTAGACTTGGGATGGAAAGAGCTAAAGTGGTGGAGGAGTTGAAAATCAGGTGGAGTAGTAGGAGATGCTTCTCTGCTAGAAATTTGCAGCAAGTCTAAGGGCTCAAGATCAGAATGGTCAAAGCTAGGCTATGACTTGGTTCTAAAAATATTTCTTGTATGGCGCAAGTCAAAAGTTTGGTCTAGCAAGGATGTAAGATTTTCAGTTACAGAGCTTGCTCTATTAAGGCTCCTATCGGTAGTTAAATTACTAGTCTTAGAATTTTTCCACAAAATCTTTTCTGGGTTATCAACTATGGTAGGAGGATTCGGGTCCGGATGAGATTTGGTATGAATTCTTCGTGAAGCCAGGTTTCAGATTCAAACTTTAGAGAGGTTGAAAGTTATGAATTTTTTCAACAACTTGTCTTCTCTAAGTTTTGTCAAACTAGCGCAGTGTATGGTTAAGAATTCTTATAATTTTCAAGGCTGTTTGTAAAGCAGTTTTATAACAATTTATGGAAGCTTAGAAAAGTTTTCAAAAAGGCCTATTGGAGGCCAGTGGAGTCGCCAAGTGGATATTTTTGGTTTTTTGAGGATATGTTGTCTATGTTCCACCACCAAAACTTGATATGAACAATCAATCTAAAAAAAATGTTTTTTGTGAGGTTATTTTCAGAGTTTTTAATGTGCAGTCTGATTTGTAAGAGTGTCTTAAAGTTGTTTTCAGCACTTAGCTAAGGGGATGAAACGAAGATATTTTTACTCTAATGGCTTTATCAGTTGATTTTATGATTTAATCTTGAAGGAATATTGAGTCAACAACATTTTTCTAGATAGTCATGAACTCAGAGAGTCTCACCATAATCGCCATTATGTTAGTGTGGCGATGAGGTGGCTGACAATCACTAGATATTCTTGAGCCAAGGGATTTCTGAAGTTCTAAGGTATACTTAGTTTGTCACTAACTCAGAAGGGTCCCACCGTGATCGCCATTATGTTAGTGTGGCGATGAGGTGGGTTAATAGTATAGTGTGCTTAGTTCAAGAGGGGTTTTATGTGAGTCTTGAAAGATGTTTAGATTGATATGAACTCAGAAAAAATTGTTGGAGTTTTACTAAGTTTGTGAGAGGTATTTAAAACTATGTACTCAGAAAAGTCCCACCGTGATCGCCATTATGTTAGTGAGCGGTGGGATAAGTCCAAAAGATAGTATTCTTAAAGGTTTCTGAAGGTTTAGGGAAATCTAAGTTTGTTTATCACTCAAAGTCCCACCGTGATCACCATTATGTTAGGTCAGCGATAAGGTGGCAGATGCACTGAGTTTTTTGGAGTTTTACTGAGTTTGTGAGAGGTATTTAAAACTATGTACTTAGAAAAGTCCCACCGTGATTGCCATTATGTTAGGGTTCCCGTGATTTGGAAGATTGATGGTAAGAGAGGGCTCTCTCTAATGAAGCGAAGGATGTGAGCTTGTTCGCTTAGTTTTTTTAGATTTTAGGCTAGTTGTTAAGTGTGTTTGTTTGTTTGTTTTTAGTTGTTTGGAGGAAAAACTGATCAAGTGGATCAAAATAGAACAAGAAAATGAGATCAACTGGGCTATGGGGTTAAAAGCAAGCCAAGGATGTCAAGACAATGAGTAGGGTGTACTGCAGGGCCGATTTAGTATAGAGAATGAATATTTCAGGTGGTTTATGAAGTGAAATGAACATCAAGTTGGTGCAAGACAAGGGGATCTTAAGCATAAATAGTTTAAACAGCAAGTATTCATATGGTAGGGCTAACCATTAATCACTATGAATCCAACTCAAACTGATAGATGCATAAAATAAACATTCAGGTGACGCATAGAGGTATAAGACCCTCTAACTGTGGGAAAGTCACCTTCAGTGGTTGAGAACATATGTAAGACAAACCAATAGCTCAAAATGTGGAAAGGAAACTCCTAAGCAACACATTCAATCTGATGAGAACTTTGAAATAAGTCTGCAAGTATAGGCAGAGGGCAAGATCGAAACAAAACCTCTCTGATTTAAACCTAGACAGTCAATACTTCAAAGGAGATTTCTTTAATGAGGTTTAAACAGCTATTAGTAAGCAGGGCATACCATGAATCAAACAAGATAGCATGTCATATTAATCATTAAGGAAATAAATAACAAGTTCTTAGTGGACCAAAGGGAAATTAAGAATCCTTTGACATGACTAAGAAAGATGAAAACATAGAAGCTGTAATGAATCAGGGAATTTGATGAGCCTCCATGGGCATACCTCAAACTATTCTTTACTGACCTATAGTAAGAAAGAAGCATGGATACATATGTGAAAAACTAAGAAAAAATAACTGAAAAGAAGTACAATACCATTTACCAAGCCATGGAATCCTGCACATAGATCCTCTCCATCATCAAGGCAAGCAAGTCAAGCTATTCACTCCATAAAACAAGTTTGATCATCAAAACTCATAACATATATTGCTCTAAGCTCAGTCAAGTTCTTAAGCTCTTCAAAGTCCAGCTTTTTTATCAACTCTTCAACCAACAATATTACAATGATTCTCCATGAGTTATATAAGAGAATGAGAAGATAAGCTTCACAAAACTGACGAGAAGCTCATAGTTTAAAAACAAATATCTGATTTTTTCCTTGAGGCTTTGTAAAGCCCAAGGCACAAAATATCTATAAAATGCTAAAAAAGGAAAAAATATTGACTTTTCATTACTGACAATGGCTAAAAAAGTCCTAACGCACATTTGGATAAGCCACTACAGAAAACTACCTTTTTGCCAAAATGCTACAGGAACATAGCAACAGAAAATTCCCTATTTTGCAGACAACGTTTGAGGGACCTCCCAATGTCGAAACGAGCCTCGTGATGGCTCTTGGGAAAGCTTTGGATGTCTAGTTTCTGAAAATACTTGATGTTTCCAAAAATGATCACTAGAAGTATGTAAAAACCTGAACTGAGTGGAAAAAACCAAAAAAGTAGCCTTTGATGATATGCGAGGCAGAAAGTCAAAAAATCATTGTTTTTCGCCTCTTTGGGGGATCAAAACACATCCTTTGGATCTGAAATTTTCTGAGTAGATGTCCTTGAATTTAATGCATCTAATTATACCACTCTCAACATCTAAGGATGCTCCAAACAAAAATGGTGGCGCCCATGAATTTTTGCAATTAAGCCCAAAAATGTTAAAAAACAAAATCTTGTCAAAATTTGCTCAATTTTGGTGAGAAAGCCCCTCATGGGTTCTTAGAAACATGTAGAGAAGCTGAGGCCAATATTTCAATTGCTGATGTGCCTTTCTCCACTTTTTCTACCGGGCACCCTCTTTGGGCAGTTTCGAGTTTTTCTTATGCAACCTTCAATTTCTTTCGGGCAAATTTATTTAGCTTTTTGTAGTGCACGATCATCTTCTTTTGTAGGCTCAAGTCTCTGTTATATATCTCTAACTTATCTTCCAAATTCTTGTTTCCTCTTTCAAGCCATGATTCTTTTTCATTCTCTATTTCTTGGGCGAGCAAAGAAGTGAGAGGATAAGATCAGACAAGGGCTGCCTCTTCTTCTTTCTTTGTCTCCAAAGCTCTCTTGAGACCCATAGTCCTAGGCCTCTTTCTCATTCACTGCTATTATTCTTCAGTATCATTGAATTTTCCCATAAGATCTTCAAGCTTGACTTGTGCTTTGGAGGCTTCCCTTTGGTACTTGAACGCCTGGGCTCCTAAAACTGCCATTTAACCACTCATTTGTTTGTTTTGCATCTGTATAACATGTATGAAGTCTTTTGAGCTTTCCAGATCAGCTTGTAGGTCATGAATTTGGTCTTCTCTGTTTTGCAAAAGAGCCTCAAGGATTCTAGCTTCATTATCACTATCATCACCATCTATCTGTATGATATCAAATTCTCTTTCCTTTTCATGACTACTCTCCTCTTTTTCTTTCCCCTTGCCTTGGATAGACTTCTTGGTCCTCTTCCTCTTTGGCAATTCAAAAATGCTCTTTTTAGGCAGTTTGCCTCTACTCCTTAGCGCTCTTGTGACCTTGCTAGTCACTACTGTAGTGGTGTTCTTCTTTGTTGATCTAGTGTTTCTAGGCTTAGCCACTTTTGGAGGAAGAGTCATGGCCCCTTGCCTAGAAGAGGCAGCTAGCACATACTCAACTTGGTATTTTACTTTGTTGCTTCCATCATCATCTTTGTCACTATTTTCTTCTGTTTGAAGATTGCCTTGTTTGTTTTTATCATCACTATGTTCATGGTCACTGATTTGGTCCTTTTGCTCCATGTTTCCCTCTTTGGAATGATCATTGTTTGGTGTTTGATTGTCATCATCATTACTTTCTTGAGGGTTGTCTTGTTTCTCATCATAAGTGTCCTTTTGAGGACTGTCATGACCCTCATTATCACTGTTTTGGCTGTCACTTTGTTTGTCATCATGAGGACTACTATGCTCATCTTTTTCCCTGATTTCTTCATGAGTGTTATGCTCTTTACCTTCATTTTTTTGTGCCTCATCACCATCATGCTCACTGTTGTGTTGGCTGCCATCATGTTCCTCTTCATGACTGTTGTGCTCGCCATCAATTTGTTCATGCTCATCATCACCTTGTTTATGCTCACTGTCATGATTAGATTCTTCATTTTGTCCTTCTTCATCACTATTTTGCCTCTTGTCACTTTGCCCCTCTTCACTACTAGTTTTCCTCTTCACTTCTTCACTCTCATCATAGGATATTTTTTGTTTTTTAGGAGTGGACTTACTAGAAGAAGGAGAAACATGATGAGTGGATGGTGAGGAAGGTGCATGAGATGAAGGGGAAATGGAAAAATTAGGATGGGAGATGAAAGAGTCCCAAAAAACTCCCTTTTTCTCAAGTTGATGGAGGATGATGATCTTGATAAGGGAATGATGAAATAAACAAGATTGTTGTTGAGCTGAGGGCTTCTTTGGGATAGTAGAGGCCATCTTGTAAATGCTTCTATAGAGGAAGAAATGTAGGTTCAGAAATTGAGTTCTTGTGAAATGCATAAGAAGCCTGATATGATAGGCATAAATCCGAAAAAACCTCCCTTCACACATGAAATATTTCATGATTACTTTCATGAGAGGGGCATAGCTAGTCAACAAGTGAGAAAAAGGGAAAATGGCTTGGCAAGCATCATGATGGTCTGGTTTTAGAAAGAGTTTGTAGTGATTCAGATCTAGGTATGTTTGCTTGAACCACTTTTCTCCAATATAGAGGATCCTGGTAGCTTTGGAGATAGCCCTAGGATAGAGTTTGAAATCCAGACCTGCTAGATCGACATGCTTCCCTTGCAGCCTTAAGGCAAATAAATGTGTCAAAGGAAGGTGAATTTTTACTTCTTGGACCTTTTGGCAAAATTCCAAGCACCCTACTTCATAAAAATTGAAGAGCACTGAAGGAGATTCATTCACTTCCTGAGTTGAAATAGGCTCATACCTATTGTGATACCCACTCCTGCTGTCTTTCTTTGGAGGAATTTTTGCTTCTGATACCCTTCACTAACTCAACAAGGAAAACTTTTTAGATGTTCACTGAAAAAGGCCCTCAATCAAAACACTTTTTACTCTTTGTAAAACTAAGTTTGTCCTTAGTTAGCCAACAAGTTTTTGTTAAGTGAAAACAAGCTCCCTTTGTTTTTGAAAATACAACTCTTCTTTTTATTCACTGTTTTCCTTTGTTTCTAATAAAAAAGGGGCATCCCTGAAAACCACTATGTTTCTTCCTTGGGTAATCACTGTTTTTAAGAGACTGAGCAAAACAATCCTTTTGAACTGATAACAAGTTGTTTTACCCAATCATTATCTTCTTTTCTCTAAAAACAAAGAATACATTCTTTGAAAAACACTGTTCTCTCCCTTTGAACAAACAGTCCCTCTTTGATGATAACTAAAACAAACTGTTCTCTAAAACAAAAGGTAGTCTCCCTGTCACTTAGTAAGCATTTTTCAAAACAAATTTTGTATGATATTTTATGTATTTGAAAAACCAATTTTAAACCTCCACAAGGTACTAGTCTTTCAAACAGTGATTCTCTGTTTTAGGCTGGCAAAACAAAACCAAGTTTTGAGATCAAACTGTGCTATTTTTCTCCTAATTATTTCAAACTTTTTAAAATTGTCAATGGGAGCCTTCCCCTTATCACCGTTTTTTCTTTGTAATCACTGCTTCTCTGTGGTTTTGATACACATGGTGCTCTTTGAAATTACTGCTTTAAGAGACTCCTTTAAACTGATTTAAAGACCCTCTACACAAACACTTTTTTCCTTGAAGACTATGTTATCTTCAACCTTTCCTCAAATCAAAATTAGGCCAAGAGACATAAATACCTTTGAAAAAATGAGTTTGTTGTGTGAAAATCTGGCCTTCAACACCTTTGATGCCCTTTTGAGTACTGGCCCAGTGGGCAGGAATGCGTTCAAACTTGGTTGCTGGCCGGGTGGGCTTTGAACGATTAAACGTGCCACGCCAATGTAGTCGGGTCGTCCTTGGGTGCTAGGCACAAGCGTGCCGCGCACGTATACATGCGTGCTGCGCGATCAAACAGGCGTGCCGCGCATGAAATCAAGCCCAAATCCTCTTCAAAAAACGTTTTTTGCTCCGTCACTTGGTTTTCCAAATGATAAACGAGAGTTATGAAGTTTGATCGAGCTCCTTTATACTCAATGAGAGTTTGAAAAAGCCTTGTTTCCTCCTTGTTGATTTGAAAATGAAAACACCCCTTTTGCCTTTGTTTTTCAAAACAAAAATGACTTTGTGCATAGTGGTGAGGGGTTTGGAACATAACCTTTGTTTTGGCTTTTTGAACGAAGACTTTCGAAAAAGAGTTGATGCCCTTTAGCTCTGTTGCAACTGCAAAAATTTTTAACCTTTATTATTTGTCTCAACACTTTGTTCATCACAACATTTGCGATGAAAGGGAGTTTATAATACTGTGCTATTCCTTTATTTGTCTACAAAGGAGGTCATCTCAAAAACACTGTTGCTGCCTTTTCAATGACCCTTCAGACCTATCACAAGGCCTTCTATTTATCTGCTGATGGAGGTCATCGCAGCCTTCGAAACCCTTCTGTATCCAAAGTGATGAAGGTATTTATCCTCTGATTAAAAATATTTCAAAATGTAAATTTCCTATGTCTTTTAAAACTTTGTCTTTTATCATTTGATGGAGGCACCCTTTGATTGAAAGTGAAACGTGGCTTCATCACACCTTTTAACCCTTTGAATGAGCTGTTTCATGGTACAAATATTTTGGAGAGCTGATCCTTTGTTTTTTTGTGAAGGAGGCCTATAAACAATGAAATTTTTCACCCTCTTACAATGGGCCCTCTGTCCTTTGACTGAGTTGGAAGTAATCTTCGGCGCTTCTCCCTTCATTCATCACTTGGAGGAATTATTTCTATGAACATAGGGATTTGTGTAAAAACAAGAATGTCGTTTTTCATATATATGATTTAGGTGAGATGTCTCTTCATGTGAGTTTGCAAAAGTCATTTGAAAACCAAGCTTGGTCTACTTCCTTGGCTATTTAGCTGAGGCTATTCTAAGCTAAAAACTCCACCCTCAGAGTATATTTTGAAGGAGGATTTCATAGATAGAAGAAATAGAGGCTTCTTAGCACCATTGTGTCACTTTTGGCTTTTGATGTGGAAAAGGATTTTTCCCCATAAACTCTTATTGACTCATCAGTGATTTTCAATCTTTCTTACCAAAAGAGACCTTGCTAAAACAAATAACTTAATCTTACTATGCATCCTCTTTTCATTTTTGGAGGATGTGGCACACAATAGCTTCTGAAGTCACTTAAGAACATGTTGGCCCTCTACTTGTTTGTGAAGGAGGCCACAGCAATGTCTTCCTAACCATCTTCTTTTTATGAAGTAGGTTATCATCACTATTTCTAACCATCTGATTTTCATTGAAGGAGATTAACATTATACACAGGAAATCTTATCTATTTCAAGACTGTGTCACTTCTCTTCAGTATATGTCTCTGCTTGAAGAATACCGAGAGAAAACAAAGTGAATTTTGACATTTGTCATTGGTAAAATCACTTGAACCTAAAGTCTTCTTTGCTTTATGAGGCATTGTCTGAGATGTATATTCTTTTTGTAAAATATCACTGAGAACATTGGATCAGAAACAAAGTGATTTGTATATGGAGAATGCTTACTGCCAAACATCATTGAACTGTCTTTTCCCCTGGCTGTGTAGTCAAAGGTTTATTGAAATTTCCTTTGCCTAATTTCCAAAACCTAGTTTCAAGGTAAAATAAGAAGCAACTGTCTTCTCATGCCCTACATGATGATGATTTTTGGAAAGGTTATGCAGCACTGCTGATTAGCACTACTTAGTCCTTGTTATTCATTCTGACTTGATGAGTGATCTCTGTTCTTCAAGCAGCCTCCAGATTTATAACATGTACACTTGTTTCTCTCACTTTATAGCTGTTCATCTGATCATTGATGGAAAATATTTTCAACAAGGGGACCCTGCTTGAACTTTCCTTTTTTTCCCTCATTTGTATACTGATCATCATTTAATTACACCCCTGCAGAGATGTAAAAACAAATGATTTTTAACCTTGGAGAGCTCCTTTGGTGTTTCATGGTGATTATGCCTGATTCAAGAAGATTTCTTCAGATAGCGATAGACCTTCTCTTTCCTGATTTAGATCTTTGTTGAACTTCTTCTGAAATAAGACAAAGTGACCTCTTAGTGGTGTGTGACCTATGGATGGATCAAGACTTGTTCTACAGAATAGGAACTAATTCAAGGCTGACTGGTACTAGATAGAGGCTTTTGGCTTAGGATGTCTTAGCCAAGGAAAAACTCCCTAAACACCACTATCTAACTTAGGGACAATCTTGACATATTCTGAGTGTTTTTTTTTGTATGATTAGATTTTCAAATGACAAGACGACCAGGTATAGGGTTGCGGACATTTTGTCAACTTTTGGATAGTGAATGGCATGAGAAACAAGGGTAAATGATAGCAAATAATTTACAGCTATGACAACTATAGACATGGATATTTTGTTGAAATCAGATAGGACTTGACAGCTGGGGTTTGTTCTCATCATAGACTAGGAATGGGTAGGAGGACAAAAATTGTTTTGGGGTGTTTTCTAGATGACAGATTTGACAATTTTGAGATCAGCTTCTAGAAAACTTAGCTAAGGAAACTAATCATCAGCAACAAGTAAAAAATACTGATGACTAACACCTATGATGAAGATAATCATGAAATACTTCACCTATGAGGGGAGGTTTTCTCAACTCTCTTAATACCATATTCGACTCCCCATGCACTTCACTAGAGTCAGAATGCTTCACATACCCTACTATCTCTCCCGCAACATTGACAAGATGGCATACATTGTACAAAAGAGGGATTATAATCATCAAATGCAGAGTATTTTCCATCACTCCCTTATCAAGATGATAGTCATGCATCATCTTGAGAAAAAGAACATTTCATGGGACACATTCATAGCAAATTAAATCTTCACTACCCCACCTAGCCAGCATGAGAAGAGTATCCCTTAATCATCTCATCCTCCCATATCCACTCCTCCATCTCAGTCTGCTGCTCATACATAATCACCTAGTCCAATGCATTCACCTCATGTTGATCCTACTTCACCTTTCCATAACCCTTCATCATCACCTCATGATAATGAGTCATCAAACAGTGAGAAGGAGATTGAGGTGACTTGGGCTAATGTGATTTATGTTGAGCCATTTCCCAAGACCTATCAGAGAGGCCACATGCATGTGTTTGCTTCACTTGGAGTGGAAGGGGCCATTCCTTCTTCATCAACAAAACATGTAGACAAAGGTAAGGAAAAGGCTAAAGAGCCAATCATTGATGAGCAGGAGGATAAACATGAAATAGAGTAGGAGTTTCAGCTGATTGACCTTGATGAGTAAGATGAGGAAAAAATCACCAGTGTAGCAATCAAAGTAAAAGAAGAAAATATTAGTGAACTTCAAGCTAATCTTGATAGAGCACAATATGTGATTTATTTTCTTGAGCAAGAAAATCAACAGCTGAAAACCAAGCAGATTATCAATGAGGTTAGGACCATCAAAGCACAAAGAGAGGAAGAAAAGGCTAAGGCCTTGTTGGAGGAGAGCTTGGAAAAATTTGGTAAGATTGATGATTAGGAGGATCAGCCTTCAAGACAAAGACCAAGGACTAGAGGGTTGAAAGAGCTCTAGCCCTTGAGACACAAAGGGAAACTGAGTTGGCAGAGCAAGTCACTCCAAGTGAGATGATTGCCCTAGAGATTAGAAGGGATAGAGAGTCATGTCTTGATAGAGCCAATTTGCATCTAGATAGGTTGCTAGAGAAGGCCAAAAAATACAATGATATTAAGAGGAAAATGGAAAATCACTACGCCATGAGGAACAAAATTGCAAGGGCCAAGCTCAAATGAGCCCATGCGAAAATTCAAGCTTTGACCAAGAAAAATGAGAAGGAGAGGTTAGACATAATTTCTTAGGTGTCTCTTCATGCCTAAAGCACTTTAGAAGCAAGTAACCTCACAATTTTGGAAAATTTTGGCACATTTGGCACTTTAGTGCATTTTTGGTTTTTTGAGTAATTTTGGCACACAGAAATTCTGCCAAACGCGCAACGCCTTAAGCACTGCGCTCTTTTTTGGGGCATCCAAATGACAAATGGCCACCACCACTGTGTTCATAATGATGAGGTCAACAATTCTTGCAAGTTTCAGAAAATTTGGAGGAGAAATGGTCCCTCAAAAGTGCAAAAAACCACCAAATTTTCATGTTTCTGCCTCCTTTTCGACCCAGGTGGTGCACGTTTACCAGTTTTGGGAGATTCACTTTTTGACAGAGAAAATGAGCATAATTTCTTAAACTAGAGGAATATTTGGAAATTAGACTAAGATATATTTCCAATGAGATATCTTGGAGCTGATTTGGACACTAGGAAGGCCTCTAAAAGTTGCTTGAAAAAGAGGCTATTTTTCTTGTTAGGGCGCTGCACTTTTGCTAGGAAAATTGCATTTTCAGCATCTTCAGTAAAGTTTGAAGTTTCACTCCAGTTTGACTTTTTACTTGGGAAAATGAAGAAATTACTAATGTAAATAGTCATGGTGAATGTAAATTTCATTTTTTTACTTTCATCTAAGGTAGATACATTACGTGAGTCTTCTAGAGATCAAATGAATCAGTTTCCTCTCTTTTAGAGGCAAATTGTTGGGTCTTCCTAGTCTTTAGTTTCTTGTATGGGAGTAGGTGAAACTGATTCCTATCTCATGGATTGGACTCCTTGAGGCTAGGTAGAGTGGTTTGGAGGTCTATATTTTGTAGCTTCTCAGTCATTTTAATGGTTGGACTCACTTGGAGGTTTGGCATCTCAAGAGACATACTTTTGTATCAGTTTTGGCCTGGACATTAATCAAATTTGCAGCTATTTTTATGGGATCCATGTGGTATTGTGTTTAGTTTCAATTTATTCTTTTGTGCTCATATGTTAGAATGTTTTGTTACTTCATCCATCATTTCATTTCTATTGAATGAATGTTCTCAAGTTAGATGAACAGAATCCGTAATTTCTATGCTCTATTTTGGGTAAACATTCATAATTTGTAATTTGTTCATTTTATAAAGAAACCATGAATTCACCATGCTCTTTCTATCTCCTCACTTGTCTTGATAATACCATAATCAAAACCCTAAAGTGCTAAACATTTTTCCTACCTTGCCCCGTAGAACACCCTGCAAACCTTGACCTAATTTCTTTGCCTTGACTGTTTGACTCCTCCTGATCTAGCAAAACCCTACACAATCAAAATAAAAAACTCTGAGCTACTATACCTAGCCTAATATCTTCTTTCCTCAGTCATCTTGGCTGTGATATTTATGGGGAGAGCCCTCTCCTAGCCTAGTGGGGCTAGCTACTTGGCTAAGCATGGTTTGAGGTTACCTCAGAATTTCCTTCTTTAGCCTGAGGTTCAATCCGAGTGATAACACCCAGTAGTCTTATGGTGAAGCCCTAAGAGGGTGATTTTTCTAGATTCATAGATCTGTAAAATCCTTTCTGGGTTATCTTGGGTATCCATCATAGAGCTTGGATCTACATTTTCAACATCATAGCATCTCTGGAACTACCTAGATATAACTTTATATTTTGTCGATAATTGCAGTCCTAGCAGTTGCAGCAACGACAATGCAGTTTTCCTTCCAACAGTCCAATAGTTACGCAGTCCCTCTTATGGGATCATTTCAAGTTCATTCTAGGCCATCTCTTTGTCTTGATTTTCTCATATTATGAGCACTATTGTACTGGTTTATCCACCTCCATATTAATAAAATGGCTCAGCTATTCTGTACACTTTGATGTTGTATTCAGATTAATTTTTTACTTTTTTTCTATTCATCTATTGTGTTTTTGTATTACTGCATTCTCCATTTTGGGATATTATAGTGGTATCAGAGCATGTTCTCTCGCTCAGCTTTTGGACACTTCATCTTTTGCATCAAAAAAAGAAGTAGATAGTAGAGATCTATCATGAAGGAGGATTGCAATTTTTCCACTCTTCTCTTTAGATATTTGAAAGATCTCTCCAAGGAGGTAAATAAAATGAATAGAGGAAGGAAAAGGAAGGATCCAAGAAGAATATGTGATGAGGGAGGTCCAAGCACTTCCTATCAGCATGAGAAGCAACTGAAGAAGCAAAGAGCTTCACATTATTCCACTAGATACATTTTCTTTGATAAGAAAGAGGACTGGTTTGAATATGAAGAAGACTTGGGGCATGAGACCCTAAGTAAATATCTATCTGAATATAAAGCAAAACCTATAGCTTTGAAGGAGAATGTCTCTCTCCAAAAGTTCTTGCAGCTCAAAGAATAAAGAAGATCCAGAAGCAGCAATAGAAGAAAGAGGCATAGATTATTCTTGCCTACATATGATGGATCTTCCACAAGCACATTGAGGGCTTGGAGGAAATAATTGGCTACCTTCTTTCTGCAATATCCTATAGCAGAAAGAAAGGCTCTAGAGTTTGCAGCACTGCACCTAGAAGGTCAAGCAAGAGATTAGTGGTTCAGTCATTTGTCCCATATGAAACTATCTGTTTATACAGATTTCATTCAAATACTGAATAAGAGGTATGGTAAAAATAAACCAAAGACATCTCACATAGTGAAATATCCCATCATTGAGGAGATAGTGCATGAAGAGCCCAAGGAATATGTCCTCATTATCACTTAGGAGGAAGAGCCTCGCCTACCACCACTAGTTGTAGATGTACTTACATCGAGAGGTGGATTACTTGCATATTTGCAAGATGGTCTTGAGTTCTTAACATTTGGAGCCCCATACATGATTCATGAGATGCATGAAGAGGAGGAGACAGATACTAGCGCTGGTACAGTTGTAGAGATGTAGCCATCATCATTACCAGTAGTTGGAGAGATTATTGCACCGGTTGGAGGAACTCTTGTAGGAGTGCAAGTTGTTCCAGAGATTTAGCTTATCCAAGGTTTGAATATACTTTCTTCTCATATTATTTTAGTACCTAATATTGAGATACGTGAGACCATACCATTAGGGCAAGTGCATAACCAAGGATTAGAGAACCTTGCTGATTTGGAGCAGCAAACTATCACTACATAGAGGACCCTTTTTTTGATCAAGGAGAAGATGTATTTCTATCCTATTTTTTCATGGTTGAGCTACACCCAACACTTTGTGTTGAAGTGTGGAGTTGCAGAATATGGGAGGAGCACAGTCCTATTCAGTACAGTGCCAAACTATTAGTTTATCATTGTATGTGGCGATGAGACATCAAATGTATCACCATGCAGATCTACAACACTGTCACTTAGCAGCAGTGACCATGAGAGGGGCCCATTATTCCTGGAGCGTTCTGAAGGTAGCTTCACTCATGAAGCACTGGAGGAAAAAATGATAGATGGTAGACATATTGTGATGGAGATTGATTTCCATTTTCAAGATGATTTTTTTTTTATGAGCTCCTCACATCTCAAAGAGGAGATGATATCTACAACATGTATGAAGCCTTATGGTTTCCAATGGGCCATTGATGAGAGTATATCATGCAGAGACCTCAATGGAGGTGCACTTCAACATTTCATGGACTACAAAGCTATTCCATTAGAGGATGTTGGTATTCTACATTGGGAGGATACCAAGATTGAGCTTGGCATGATTCATCATTCACATTGGGATGAATGGATCTGGATAACGAGAAGGAGGTTGCCTACCTTCCTACAGATTTATGATATCGGGCATGAAGAAGCATGGATGGATACGCTGGTTGCTTTTGGGTGAGTATGGATAGTACCCAACATCTCACATTTCCATGATCCATGCCATGTATATCACTGATGACATGCAGCAGTAGGAGGCATGGCTGCACTGGTTATTGATGAGAGAATTTGGACACCTCATGATGTATCTTATGTCCATGTATTTTATTTTTTTTGGGATATGTCTCGTGTATTTACATGTATTTCTGTTTGGGATATATATCATGTTCATGTATGTACTTGGGTTTGGGAAAAAGTGTGACTCTCACATGATGTGGCATAAGGGACCTTATTTATATTGTTCTGATGATACATTCCACATGTCCATTACTATATTGTTTCTCCATGACTTTCATAGTGATGAAGTAAGGAGGCAACAAGAATATTTGTTTCTTTGGTTACTCTTGGGAGAGTATAGGATGATTTCTTCCCATACATTGCATGATGATGATAGAGGATGGAAACAAGATGCCTTACTAAGGTGGCTTCTCTTGAGAGAATATGGCCACTACATTTGGTACAATAATGATGTGGTGTGGAAGCAAGAGGCATTGTTGTTGTGGCTTCTATTGAGAGAGTATGGCTCTCTTACTTGTTTTCATCATGATCTAGCATGGTAGCAGAAGGCTTTGCTGCAGTGGTTGTTATTGGGAGAACATGGATTCACATTGTTCATGTTCATCCATATGTCTCTACTTCTTTTTTTTCACTATGTTGATGTTATGTTTGGTTCGTACATGGCAAACAGGGCTAATGATGAGAACATTGATAGATACAATCTATTCTATGTATCATGGGTTGGAGAGATAGTTCATGAGTTGGGACTTTCCACTTTGGGAATGAACCTGTTATCACTCATAAAAATGAAGCATCATTTGACAAAGTCCTAGAGGTTCATGTGTCAAAGGTAAGGTCATAGAATTCATTTTTCATTACTTGGTCAAAGAAATTTTTTAATTTAGTCTATCCTAAGGTCTAAACCCACCCTCATTCAAATCCTCTTATGTTACATCAATCATGATTTTCTGAAAAATTTCAATTTCCAAGGTTTCTTTACCGAAAATGTATTTTAAGCCAAGAAACCACAGTTTCATAGAGAAACACACTGATAAAAGTCACTTTTCTCTATGAAACTGCTGATAGTTTCATAGCAAAAACATTTAAATTTACACTAGATACGCTACGAAAGTGCGGTTTCCTGTCTGTCTTATCAGATTAGCTGTTAGGTGTTAGAATATCATTGGGAAAGGGTAAGTTAGATGCCATTCGAGTCATGGAGGGATAAAATAAAATTACATGGTCAGGTCTGAAGTCATCATCATCAGTTTAGGTATGTATGAGTCATCATTGAGTCATGAGAAGACATCAAAAATTCAAAATATTTCCTAATTCAGTCATTTCTCATTCTTCATTCCTCCTTTGCAGGATATTGAGCTCTGGAGAGCTATTTCATTGAGCCAAAATTGTGGCTAGTGTTTTCAAAGGTTTACAAAGATTACTGATCAAGTGAGGCTGAACACTATCAAGTGAGGTTGAACACTATCAAGTGAGGCTGCAAATTATCAAGCGAGGCTGTGAAGACATTAAAGAAACCATGGAAGAAAAAAGAAGGAAAAATAAGGCTGGAAAATGTTTGAGATATGAAACAACAGATTTGAATTTGATCAATGAAGACCCAATAGCCGTGGAAGTCTTCAGAAGGAAAAATGTTGAAAGTGATTCTAAGACTTTAGATGACACACAACACTTACTAAAATTGACCCAACCATTGAGGAAAGAAGTCAAACATGTCAGAAGGATGAATTTGCAACTACAGTCTACTAATATAAGGTTGAGAAATTAGGTTAAGGACCTCTAGTAGCAGCTTGAATTAATCCATGATGAATTGCAAAACAAAGGTCTAAAAATAACAATGCTTGAACAACCAATAGCTCAACCCATCATAAATGAGGAAGGAATGCATCAAGGATGATAAGGTGAGTTGGTTTAAGGTTTTTAAGGCTAATGACATGTTAAAAGAAATATTTTGGCACTTATGAGGAATATTTTTCAAATTACACAAAAATCTAGAAGTTCAACACTCTTTAGCAGTTTCGTAGCATGTCTGGGCTTGAAGAACAACAAAACGCTACGAAACTGTCTTGTTTTCGTAGCGAAATTTTTTTAAGGTTTCTGAGCAACTAAAAAATAATTTTAGAAATATGAAAGAGGTTTTTATTAATCATCGACCCAACTACAAAAACCTCTCTCAATTTCTGCAAATTCATTAGGAGGTGGCATAAATTGATAAATTAAATTCGCTATGAAACTATTGTTACGAAACTTTCCTGTACATGACTGTTTTAGCAGTCAACTTCAAGTTTCGTTTCTGGCCAAATTAAAACGTTTTTTAGAAATAAAAATGAGGTTTTTCTTCAGCACAAACCCTGCTACAAAAAAATCTCTCAGTTTCTGCAAATCCATCAGGGTTTGGAAATTATACACTCATCTTGGAGGCCTATTGTTTCCAAATTTTCACTAGCCAGAATGGTGAAAAAATTGTAAAATTTGACTTGGAGGAGGTCCAACTCATCATTCACATGGCATAATGATACATCCGCACTCCAGAACACTCAAAAGGTTAGTTGGTTGAAGTTTATAAGGTTTATTAAATGTATTTGTTGAGTTATTTAATGAATGAAGAGTCCTTTTTGGATTCAAACTCTGCAAAACAGAAATATCACTAAGAAGTCTCCAAGTGAACTAATCCTATTTGAAATAGGCCTTTGAGGTGGGATTTCGAGGTTAGCAAGGTGGAAAATCATTTGTGTGAGTCCTAATTCTATAAAGGACTTATTTTTAGACTTAGAAGGGGTTGGGAGATGTTAGGAAGGCACTACTCTTGTAATCTTTGTCTATCAGTAATATACAGTTGCAACAACTTATTTCAGACTTGAGATTCATCTATGTGTTCTTATGTATGCTTCTTATATCAGCCTTTTACTTTATCCCTATTTTTCTAGTTGTATGATCACTTGGAATTCATGATCACATGCTCCAACTTCCATTTATACACCTAGTCTTCTATTTTGTCATGCTTTATTAGTTTGCTTGTGTATAATCACTTGGAATTCATTGTTACATGCTCCAAATTCCTGTATGCATATAGCTTTCTATTCTATCCTTCATGTGTGGTTTTATAAGAACATAATTGCCTCAGCTTCTATGAGATAGATTGTCTTGTGACTTGGTTTTCATATTGACTCCATAAGCCCAATGGTAGTAAACCTTATACATCTTTCACCTACACAAAAACACATTCAATCCAATTCAGAGTTAGCCATATGCTTTTAAGTTGTTCATTGAATATCCTTTATCCTTTTCAGAGAGCCCTCTCAAGCTGGAAAGGCTAATTTCCAGTTACAAGTGATTTGAAACAGTTACACTGAAGTTTTCTGATCAACAACCAATCAAGTACGATTTTGGTGATAACATAACCACTTCATTTCATGTATCTCATGTATAGAGGACATATTTGGACATCATATGGTTGCCACTTGGAGATTCATTGATGAGGATGAATATCTAACTTTTCAGTTGGAGGCCATTCTAGACATTCTAGAGAGGCAACTTTGGAGCTATACATGCATGACACATTGTGATAGATGGAAATTCCTTCCATACGAGGATGCCATTTGGAGGGAGGATGTTTGTTGTAGCATCCACTTTTGCAATTGCTTGAGGACAAGCAACATTTTAGTGGGGAGGAATGTAATATTCCCAATTTTCTATCAGATAATTGGAATATTAGAGTTCTAAATTTTCTTAATTAATTAAGTAAATAAGAGGGTGGAGTGGCCCATAAACCCCATAGATGAATAAAATCCACTTTTGATGTGTGTATGTGGATATTTTAGAGCTAGATATAAATTTTGGAGTAGTGGAGCAGCTTCATAAATGAAGGAATAGTGGAGATCATGGATCTTAAATGTAAAATCATGAGGATATTGGAGGAGGTCAACTAAGATCATAGTGCATTTAAAGTAATATCATAAAGCACTTATGATGAGATAGTAGAGGAAGTGGTGAATCTAACGCACACATTATGGAGAGAGTGGGAATTTAATGAAAAACATGATGGATATCATGGAGAGACAACACAATCTTCATGGAGGCTAGTGGCCACATAGGTAGCATAGTTATGAGGTGGGCCTAGGCTATGGAAGGCTCACAATCTATACAATGAATATGGAGGCACAATAGAGGGTGAGCTTGGTACTATTATTTCTGATATGTTTAGATCTAGATTTGTCACTTGACATTTCTATGCATGCTTATGTTGTTTAGCTAAGTCTGCAATGCTGTTTAGCACAGGGTATTTCTGTGCGAAATTCCCACCCTTACCCACGGGGGACTTTGAGTGCATACTCTAGGAAGTTTTATATTGAGCTATATTCCTCATCAGGCATTGGTGCCATCCTCAGGAGGTTGTTTCTAGAATTCTAGCTAGGAAACCAGTGGAGGATTCATCCTTTCAACTTTTTCTTCAAGGTCAGTCTTCCAGGAGCTATACATTCATATATAGCATTTAGGCCAACAATTCATACCTCCTTGCAGCAGCAATTCCCCAAGGGATTGCGCAGTCTAGTATTGGAGGAAGGAAGTTTCCAGTATTTCAACTGGAAATCCTGTGAGGGATCATCCCTCACTTTGTATTAATTGTTTCCATCATTCCAGAGCTAATTTGACATATATATTCGTAGGCTATTGAGCCTCCCTCCTTGATAGCACAATTTTCGGCAGCAGTTGTGTAGCAGCAACTGCATTCAGTGGAAGAGGTTGGAGGAGCTATATCTTGAGCTTCCAACTTGAGGATACAGTGAAGGGATCAAAATTTCTTGCATAGATCTGATTGTGTGACATATTGCAACCATCTATTTTTCAGATCTTGCTTTAGATCTGCATACCCAGCAGTTGTATAGTGAAGCCTTAAGAGGGTGATCTTTATAGATTCATAGATCTAGAAAATCCTTTCTGTGTTATCTTGGGTATCCATCACATAGCCTAAATCTAAAGTTTTAGCATCATCGGAGCTCCTAAAATGCCTAGATATATATATTTCTATTTTGCTGGCAGTTGTAGTCCCAACAGTTATAGCAAGGACAATGCAGTTTTCCTTCCAGCAGTTACGCAATCCCTCTTGTGGGATCATTTCAGGGTTATTCTAGGACATCTCTTTGACTTGAGTGTCTCGTATTTTGAGGATTGTTGTACTGGTTTATCCACCTCCTATTAATCAAATGGCTTAGCTTCTCTGTACATTTTGATGTTTTATTTAGATTAATTGTTTACTTTGTTGATGTTCATCTATTGTGTTTTTGTATTACTGCATTCTCCCTTTTGGGATATTACTAATAATCACTCATTGGAGTCTCAAACGCCAAAATTTAATCTCCATCAATGGATAATATTAATTATACTTCATCAATAGAAGTATCTAGAGAAATCTCAAACATACTTAATTAAATAACTTTAATCTACCACATTTCTTAATTTAGACTTAGAAAATATTTTAATTATGGAAAATTAATTTAATTAAGGCATTTCTGAGCCTTATTTCATGAAAAAAATTCTGGATTTTTGAGATCTCATGTTCCTTATCCCCTTATCACCATTTGAGTCTAGAGCACAATGCCATGTTATCATATCCATAAAAAACTAATAGAAATCACTTATTGTTAACACTGGAAAATCGTACAAGAAGAAGACGACATTATTTAATGTCAGACAGAAGGATTTACAGGGCTGAAAGACATTAGAGAATTTGGAAAGTATTTAAAAAGCTCTAAGGTCTGAGGAAAAATCAAATTTGTGCAATTCATAAATACTTTTGCATGCATAATCCTTCTAAAAAAGCTCCTTTGCACGCCTTTTAACCCAAAATGTGCACAATCCTGGGAGTGGTGAAAGCCACTTTCTGGGACCACGAAAAGAACACTCCAGGACAGTGATTTCACACTTGAAGCCACCTAAGGACAACCACCAAAGGCTCCTTAGACATAAATGGAGCACACAATGAAATATTTGTGGCACATAATGGAATCATCCCCCTCTCTTGGGTCACCATACATAATGTACCAAGGGAGGGAAGGAGGATTTGAATTCTCCTATGTAAGGCCACCAAGGGATGAAGAATGTGAGAGGAAATTGTTATGCTGGCCAGAATTTCCCCAAGAAATACTAGCAGTGTGAAATCCAAAGCTAAGATAGAGGGGACTCAATTATTGGCCATCCAACAAGTTCAGTCCATCACAGTAGAGAGAGGGAGACTTTGCACTGAAGCAAGCTTGAAAGTAAAGACATCCTTGCATTGGGACTTAGAACCCAAGCTCTAAGGGCCCTTTGGCAAGAGGGTTAAATATTCATCCTCATTTACTACCAACACTCAATAAGAGGGGCCGAAAGAGCCACCGTTTGGATTATTGCAGTTGTTTGACTCTATTTAGATCTTTTTTTTTATTTGTTTTAGTTTTAGTTTATATATGCATGTTATTTCCCTATCTAGTATTTTTCTGATTCTAGCATGTTCCACTAACTTTCTTGACTCCACTTATTTTTATGCGTGTTACCAATAACTTAAGAAGGTAAAAAATACCTCTTAAGTTGGTGTGATTTCATACATGCGTGCACCAAAAACACTAACACAGGATTGGCAACTCCACTGACATTTATTTCCAAGTTTATGTGGTTGTGCCTTTTTGCAGAGACCCCTGTCTGTGCAGTGGAGTGGAGGTGAATTTCCCCATTTTTCTCTTGCAGTACCTGGTTCATCCCAAGTGATAGACTGAAGCAGAACAACTCCAAAAAATTACTTTTGCAGGAATTTGTGTGCTTTTCCTTCTGACAGACGCGCCCAGGGCATGCGTTCAGAGCTGACCCACATGCAGACATCGTGCCTGTTGTAACCTTTTGCGCACAAAAGACAGAATGAGAAATTTCTCCCACATTTCTATCTTTTCCTGCTCTTAAAGTGCTTGGAATCCCATAATACATCTACCAGCACTGGTTGAGGTACCTCGCAGCTTGCTAAAGTTCACTCTTAGCTTTTTTTTTTTAGGCTTAGTGTCAGTTTTATTTCAAGTTGATTTTTGCAAAGTTCACACTTAGTTTAAGTAGGGGTGGAAATTAACTTGCATTCTGAAAAAAATTTATGTTTTACAAATTTAGGTACCAACACACCTAGATAATTAACCAAAGTAAGTGGCCCAAGTCCACGCATGCTTAGCTAGTTCTTTTTTCTAGTGTAAAAGTTATTAGTTTAGTTCAATTTTTGCACTGGGATTTCGGGACCAGGATTGAATTATTGATAGAATAGAAAGTAATATTTGCTACCTTTCCACCCTTTGGTGATCCTAGGAAAGCATATGAACACTCTCTATTCACAACTCACCATCTCCCTTTAGTTGATCACATAGATTAACTAGGAAAAATAGAAAGCAACCCATATCTGCACTTGTTTTTTTTTTTAGCAAAGAACAATACAACATAGTTTAATAGGGGATTTTGAAAAGGATCATCATATATACACACGTTAAAACTATATGATTTTCCACTTCTTTATCACACACAACCACACACTAAGCAAAGAAAAGACACCTAAAAATAACTTAACAAAAATCACTAAATTCTCCCCACAGGGGCCACAAAAGAATTTATAGTTTAAGTTAGGATCAAGGGGGTAGGCATCCAATAAGCCACCTTGATCATTATTCATCTTGAAACATAGAAATTGATAGTTTAGGGAGCTTTAAATCCACCTATCAACCCATAAAAAATAAAACCCAAGCGCAGCAGAGACCCGTTTCAGAGGGGGTTAGGCTTAGGCGCAGTGCGGGTAGGTATTAGTCAGGGCTACCTGACTTGGCTGATACTCGGTATTGTTAGCTGAATTACTAAGAATCCAAAGACTTGAATTCTCACGTGGGATGGTGGTACTTAGTGTCCAAAACTAGGGCATCCTTTCCCCATAGGTTACGGTGCAGTAAAGCACTCGATCCTCTACCCTGTAATATTCCCAATTGGGAAATGCAGCAATAATAAACAGTTATGTAGAGAAATAACACAGATCATCTAAGTAAGAGAAGGAGGCCAATATGGAGACCCTTATTTAACATTTATAATATCAAATTATATGTACAATGAAACCCATAAGATGTACAAGAGAAAATAGAAGTCTCCAATGAAGAAAAATCCTCAAAAAGAGGTACTGCAACCATACACATGAACGAACACTGCCTTGACAACGTTATTTTTATTAGGCTGCAATAGATATTGATTAAAACTTAGATCTAGAGCAAAATAATGCATTAAAAGTCATATCTATGATAGATCCATACAATATAAAGACTCTTATTCAAAATCCCCTTGGGGTTTTCAGCAATACATGAAGCACATGGAGTAGATCTGAGATCTAAAGCTGCAGATCTGCAGAAATATTCAGATATTTAGGGATATTCAGATATATGCAGATCATATCTGAAATGTGTAATATGTTGATCCTCTACAATGGATCTCAAAGGTGAAGGGCATATCCCCAACACATGAAAATCACTCCTCCAGGAAGTTATGCCAAAAGTCCTTGCAAAATCACCTACAGAAAAACACAGATCTGGAAGGAAAACTGTGCTGTAGGGTTTAAGATATGTTTGGCCACATGCCAAGATCTGAATTTGATATTCCATTGATCCAATACTCTCTTGCCAATGGGATAGAAGCCTTCCCTACTGAAAAGGAGCACTAGAATGGTCTAGATCTGAGTAGATCTAGCCTCCACTTGATGCAACTTACAAAGACAACCAAACCTTCAATAAGATCTACATTGTAGTTGGAAGAAGAAGCTTGGCCTTCATCCTAATAGTGGAAAATAAATGCAAACTCTTCCAAGAGGCCTCTCAAGGAAAGAGATGGAATTCCTAAATAGGAAGACCTTGTGCTAAATATCACAATTCTCAGCTAAAAAACAAGAGAGTGATATATGTCTAAACAGACAATATATTCAGAAATATAATGTTCATCAACAACCTTCTCATGTTTCCATCCTCTTCCTTTTATAAGTTTAAAGCTTGAAAAACCCTAAACCACCTTCAATGAAATAGTTCCTTTCACATGAGCCATCTCCATCTAAAACTGCATTGTGCCTCATTGATGGCCACTCCTCTAAGACAACGTTGTAGATTTGGTCATGGTTGACCCATTCAAAAAGTCCAACCCCTTTCACACCTAAGGGTGCTTGCTAACATAGCCAAGATTTATCCTTTTTCACATTTGGCATTGATTTATTTGCTACTGACGAGTTTTATGATCCCCCTTTGCATTTTTATTCATGAAACATAAAAATAAAACAAAAATTAATATTCCCATTAGCTTAGGACTAATTGGGAATGTTACAGTCCTCCCCTCCAAAATATTGCTTTTTCTCAAGAAATTGATAAGGTGAGTGCTGCAACTCTTCTCCTTCTCCATTGGTGACACAAACATGTGATAAGCTTCCTCCATAAGCTAAGTGTTCACCAATCCATCCCTCCATGAATTTCTCCTCCAAAGTTCTCATGATATGCAAATATCTCATCTCATAAGGAGACAATAAATCACATGAAACAAACATGGTTTGCCCAATGTTCTCCCTGAAATATGTAACATAAGTTACATGGAGAATATCCATCTCATAGGGCACATACCTGCCTTCCCCCCTTCCTCCATAAATCCCCATAAAAAGTACAAGTACATCATCAATATAGGGGATCAAAACAACATATATGAAAATAGAAATTTGTGCATATGGAGGTAGGTCATAGTCCCACATGTGGAACCAACGCAGTGCATCTCCTGCCTGCATTAGATCTAGATGTGGTAAGTGATTTTCCCACCACTTACTTGATGTCCATACCATCTCACCATAGCTGGAAGTGTGAGATATATTTGGTGCCTTAGGGAAGCACCCATCATGCTGCAAAATCTCCCTTTGTCCACCAAGGGAGTGGCCATGTTCAGAAATAGTTTTGGCCCAAAGTTTTCCATGAAGTTTAAAAGGTTCAATACTCCTCCTCGGAGTCATGACCTGCATATACATGATACAAGAAGACATAAAATCATAAAATAAAGCATGATTTACATAAGTATGCTCTTCACCAATAATCCTCCTCAAACAAATGGAGTGGTGCATAGATCTATCTCCTCTTTCAAAAGTAGAAAGAAGAGGCTAAATTAACTCTCTCATAGAGTTATGTTGTTGCTCCATCTCCACATGGTGCATGCATCTTTGACAATGTTGATATAGTTCTCCTTCAAAGCCCTCTCAATAGTAGCACCTCATGATGATGTTGTTGATCTTCATGGAATATGTGTGGCCGAAACAAAACTCTTCATAAGCTGTTTGTAGCAACTTCTCCTTGAGCTTGGAGGCTCTAGACAATAAGATCCTACCATGATCATAGATGACTCCATCTAGGACTAAATAGTGCTCATCATGTAGTTGGTCATCAATAATCATGCATGTGTGAATATACTTGGAATAATCCACCAACAGTTGAGATTTCCAATATGGATCTAGACTCCTCAACAATGACAGTGATGTTGATCTATCAACTGAAATGTTTGTCATGTGGCTACTCCTTTATTTGACATCTCCTATACCAAAGGTATGTGCTAGAAGGTCATCCCTTCCCCTCTTCTCCTCCTTGACATACCCTGTTATCACAAAATCTGACCCTGATAGGCTGCTGATCAAGTAGACTCTGAGTAACTATTTCAAACCAAACTTTAAGTTGAGGCTTAGCCTCCTCAACCTGAGAGGGCTCTCTCAATAGGTTTAAGATTTTGAATTAAGGATTAGATGGCTAAATCTAGGAATAAATTGGATAAAAGTGTATAAATGGTTGAATTACTGATCAAAAAACATCTATTGGGCTACAGAGTCAAGGTATGTTTCAACAAAACATCAAATTTAGCTTAACATGGAAATCAGGGCATTTCAGAGTTTTAGATGTATCAGCAAAACAGTAACACAGTGAATAAAACACCGTTTACAAACATATGAAGGAAGTTAGATCATTTTCCAATTAATTCTAAGTAACACATGTTCATACCACTGCAAATAGGTAGATGAGGAAAGACATAGGAAGATCAAACACCAAAAACTATTTCTAAATCCTGAGTAGTAAAGCCAATATCTGTATTAAGATGAAAACACACAGTCTGTTATAATAACATAGTTTGCTTGTTAATGAAAATTTCCAAAATTTAGCAATTCAAATTCATGTATCTTATAGAGTCATCATTACAATCTTGGATTCCCTTATCCATCTTAAAGAGAATTCGAATTTCTAAGTTTGACTCCTATATGCTCCTAAAACAGACTCTTAATTACATCTGACAGTTAACTGTCTCTTCTAGAAGTCATAGTACAAATATGAGTAAAACTCCTTATTATGTCTAAAAAAACCTTATCTAAGACTTAAATAATATCTCTGACAGCTATTTCGCCATATCTTTGACCTTGATGATGCCTCTAATCTTGTTATGCAATCATGTTGATTCATGTCTTATCTGCCCTACAAAACAGGGAACATGTTTCCTGTAATTTAGATTTTACCTTCATTGATGATCTTCAAACCCTTCTGCTAGAAATATTGAATTTTTCAGATAAGTGACATGTGTTATCATTTCCATGGAACCATGCCTTTTCTGCCTGTACAAAAATTAAGCCTTTGAAAAAGTATAAAGAGAGATGATATGGCTACGCTACGAAAATAGTAGCTGTTTTCATAGCGCAGAATCTGTATCTTTGTAAACATCTCTTAACCATCCACTTTATTTTTCTTTGACACCTGAAATTTCATCTGTGAGCCCTTTCCATCCACCACCAGCAACAAAATTTAGAAACCAAGTGTTTTTACCCTCAAAACCCTTATAAAAATATTCAAAAATGCACCTACAGTAGTTTCGGAGCACGCTACGAAACTACTATGTATGTCATTTTTACACAGTTTTTCACAATTCTCAGAATTTAAGAATATTTTCACCTTTTAATGATTTCCATGATGTCTATAGACCTTAACAATAAAAATAATTCAAATTTTAAATGTCCTCAAAATGTTATGTCCTTCCCAAGAACAAGACTGTATTAAGGATTTGTCACATACTGCTCTTGTTCCATCTCTGTTGTAGCTGACCTTTAGACTTTTTCAATTGAATTTCAAGATATTCAATCTACCTCTTCATTCTCATGTTAGTAGTCCTCAATTTAACATTTATCATTCTCATAAATCTTGCCTCTTTGATTGCAGGGACAATCCAAGTAAAGTACTGAGCTTCACTGCTAATTGTTTCAGGTTTTGAAACTCTTTCAACCTCCCACAGAGCCCTTATTTTGTTGAAGTTTGTCTTCTCAATAGCATGTCTTCTTTCTTTCTTATTAAGCTTAGTAGTTTCAAGATTAGCTAATCTCAAATTTTCTTTAATTTCTTCATAACTGCTCTTTTCTCTTTGAATGTTGAAAAATATGTTTTTTTCACCTTCAGGCATTAGTGATGATAGGTCTATGGGCTCTTCATAAACATTGGAAACTTCCTCTACTTTATCTAACTCAATATTTAGCTCTTGCAACTTTTTTTGATTGCCTAGTTAAAGGCCTTATGGGCTTGAACACAAACTCTGAAATTTCATCATCAAAATCTAGCTTTTTGGAATATTTCATCTTCTTAGATTTCCCTTCATCTAATTTTATAAAGTCTGCCTGAACTAAAGGAGATTCTTCAATATCAATAGCCTGTAAAATATCATTCAAATTACCCTTTAAACTTGGACCTTCTTTTGAAACCACTGTTTCGCCCCTTTCCTTTGCTATTTTACTTATAGTTAATATTTTCTGGGGGATTTGCTGGTTGAATGTTCTTGTACTATTTCATTAACTTTAGTTGTCCTCTTTTGAGCAGGTTTAGGGGTCTCTTGAATAATCATTGATGTTTTAATCTCTGGCTCTTTCACTTGCTTTCTGGGTTTCAACTTGACAAATCTTTTTGATCTTGTCTCTATAGGGTCACTAGTTTCTGATGGTGATTTTTCTTTAGTCTTAGGGCTAACACCTGTTTCTTGTGTTTCCACCCCAAATCCACACAAAAGAAAAAATGTAGACCATTCTCTATTTATCCTCTAAAGTTCATGTAAAACTATCAATTTAACTAGACCATGATGGAAAAGTGAAGTTTCACATCCTTGAGTCTTCATTTTCACTTTATCTGCCATCTTAACGAAACTTTGAAATAGGAAGAAAGGCAAATCCAAAGAAATTATTCCATTAAAATGCAATGAAATGATAAGAATAAACCTTATGGTATCTTCCCTCATAGGTGAAATACCTTTGAATGTTGAAGAGCAGGTTGGCATATGTGTTCTTGATGTAACTTCTTGGAAATGCTTTAGTTAAGTCTATCTGTACAAAATCTGGCTTCAGAAATATTTTACAAGGTTCCATCTCAAACCTGAAGTTTTTAAACCATCTTTCTGCTTCTCCCCCTTGGAATCTTTGTCACTAAAGATATGATCTCGAGGGGAAATTGGAAAATTTAAGACTCCAAATTTAGCATTCAAACTAGTGGAATTAAAATCAAACTTTTGTCACTTGATTATGACCTCCTTTGCGATTTTTCATAGAATTTCAACATCCCCGTCTTTTTGAAGGCTCTCAACTAATTTTCTCCGGTTAGAGCCTCTATACTTTCAAGCTCGTCCCAAATAATGGCCCGACCTCGTGGTTATTTCTTTCCTCTGTCATCCTTTCTTCTCGAAATTCTCCCGTGGTGCTTCTTGAAACTCCGTAACCACCAAAAAATTCTCGCTTGATTTCGTAGCAAATTGCCCGCTTGATTAGGGACATCGAGCCACTTTGAAAGTAATAACTACCACTTGATGAATGAGAGAAAATTTGGTTTCTGCTACCATTCGGAAAAGGGTATGCATCATGTGTTTCTTGCATGAGACAATAAAACCAAAAACCAACCCTTTTCAAATTTGAAAATGGCGAAGACAGATGGCCTCTCAACTTAACAAATGTAATGATGGCTATAAATGGTTGCATGTGTGAGAAAAGAAACTGACTAAACTAATCATGAATGATTAACAGACTTTGATGGATTTGATACTTTGACAAGACTTGCTACGCATCCCCGATTTATAGCGTGGCTAATGTAATTTTAGGGTTTGCGCTACGAAAAGAGCAACGTTTTTGTAGCGCAAAAGCAGTTTTTAACATTGTTTGCGCTACGAAAACGTGGTTTCGTGGCTTAATCATTTTTTTTTTAAATGGTTAAAAACTTGACTCTCTAAACATGGTATGAGACTGTCAAGGCATGAAATAAGGTTGTTGGACTTTATTATGTGAATGAAAATGAGACTCTAACCCTATCACTTAACCCCTAAAAACTTAAAATGACTTAACAAATATCTAAAAACCATGACTAGGAACAAAGAAAATTGTCCAAGTTTGGAAAATTATTTAATAGTGATAACATACCCCATGCCAAGTGTATATGATGGAAGGTTTCTATCCCCTCCTTACTGCCCTTCTTGTATATGCACATGCTCAAATGAAGATGGAAGTTTTCAAAAATTAGTCTCCCATGGAATACTATCATCTATCCAAAAGCCCCTTGGTCTTGCCAAAGTATGCATGTGAGGCCACCATCTCATACCATTTATGAAAGATTTCTCTTCAAGTGAGATCATCTTCTGAGTCTTCATAGCCAAGGACTATCCTCCTTTCCCCATGATGGTGTATTTCTCCATTCTTGCAGCATCTTCTCTCAGGGCAGTATGAGATGAGAGAGTGGACAATGATGATAAGGGGAAAATATTTCCCTCCTCCTTAAGCTCCCCCAACACTCTCATCGTTGTAGTATGGTCTTCTAATGATCCCTTCCTTATTGGATCCATGAATGGAGCATCAAGGTGTGAGACTTCTTTCACTAGATCTAAATCAAGTGGTCTCCTAGGTGGTTTCCCACAAGACAATGATGTCTCATGGATCATCCCCATATGCATATGAGATGGGATCATCATATCCCTGCATCCATTGCGAAAATTGACCTCTGTTTTTTGTGTGGAAGTTTCATGAAGATGGGGTTTTACTCTTAAGGATGCAAGAGTGCTTCTGATTGGAGAAATTTATCCATCCTTCCCTCCATGTAATAGTGGACCATCTCCTGCCATATCAGCGCTGTGATCCATCCTTTTTCCTTCTCCTCCTACCTTCTACAAGATCTCATAGTCTAAGGTGATTTCCTCATATGTCATTAACCCATGCAAACCCAACATCTCCTTAGTGTCAAGAGTTTTGATCACAAAGGAATGATCTAGCATAGTGTGTGTCCCCAAGAATGTATCCAATGTTGGAACACACTTCCTCCATTGTTTTGTCTCATTGTCTATCATCATAGACACATGCTGCTCATGCTCTTCATATGTAAGACCCCTTGGAGGTTGATCCCTTAGAGCTTCTTGCAAAGATACAAGAGCCTTTCTAGTGGAAGCAATTGCTTCACCTCCATCTCCAAATAAAAGTAGATCTCCTCCTGCTGTCACAACGTTGGAGGATATTTCCAACTCTTTCTCTTCCTTCTCCTCATCAATGGAGAATGCCTTATCATTAAGAGATCCTTTTTCTTGATCTCCTCTTGAAAAATTAACCCTCATGTATTATTCTTGAGAAGAATTTTTTTGCTGAAGTGGGGCCTTTGCCCTTGGAAAATCATGTAGCATATCTTTAACCCCCTCAACATTGTTATGGAATGGGGTTGGATTCATGGATCCTTCCAACTCATGCAAATATTATGAATCCTTGGGTTTATTTTTCTCACCCAAGGAAGTTTCAGATGGCTTCAAATCAAATCTTTTCACTAACCTCTAAGTGAACTTTGCATAAGTAGATATGTTTACATTTTTCAAGGAAGAAGATTCAAATAACCACCAGGCATAAGCCTTACCTTGGATATGTAGCGCTGCTACTCTCATGGCTTCTTCTTCTGAAACCTGATGCAGCTGGAAATATGTGTCTAACTTCTTTACCCAAGACTTGGTTGAGTTCTTGGGTGATCCATCAAAAGTAGGTAGAAAGATGCTACCCAAAGTGTGCTGCATGCACCCTATTATTCTCTTATATTTGTTGGATCTTATTTCTTCTTTCAGTTGACAAAACTCTAGGAAAATTATATGCTCCTTGAATCTTCTAGACTGAGATTCATATTCTTGGAGATAGTCACCAAGAGTCTTCTATTTTGGTGTCTCTCCTTCTGCTTCTCCTCTTTCTAGGAATGTAGGAATGCTAAAACATTGTAGATATGATTGTGTGGTTGAATGCTCACACACATAATATGAAGAACTGAGGATTTCTTCTTGTGAAATTATCCTTGAGGGATCTGTATGTCTTTCCTTCCTCACTCCCCTGATTTCTCTTTTCAGCTCATGCATAGTTTAGAACAGAGTTTTTGAGAACTCTTTCCCTTTCAATCTTCCAGATAAAGAGGTTTCACCCTTGTCTTCTTTGTCTTCGGTGTAATAAAAATTCTTCTATGTCTTCTTTTCATGAAAAGAAATATTATCTTCTTAGAAAGCACAGGTTGTACCAAGATGATTGCTCTGATACCAGTGTAATATTCCCAATTGGGAAATGTAGTAATAATAAACAGTTATGCAGAGAAATAACGCAGATCATCTAAGTAAGAGTAGGAGGCCAATATGGAGACCCTTATTTAACATTTATAATAGAAAATCAAATGCACAATGAAGCCCATAAGATGTACAAGAGAAAATAGAAGTCTCCAATGAAGAAAAATCCTCAAAAAGAGGTACTGCAACCATACATATGAATAGAAACTGCCTTGACAGCGTTATTTTTATTAGGCTACAATAGTTGTTGATTAAAACTTAGATCTAAAGCAAAATAATGCATGAAAATTCAGATATATGACAGATACATACACTATAAAGACACCTCTTCTAAATTCCCTTGGGGTTTTCAGCAATACATGAAGCACATGGAGTAGATCTGAGATCTAAAGCTGCAGATCTGCAGAAATCTTCAGATATTCAGTAATATTCAGATATATAAAGATCAGATCTGAAATTTGCAATATGTTTATCCTCTCCAATTGATCTCAAAGGTGAATGACATATCCCCAACACATGAAAATCACTCCTCTAGGAAGTTATGCCAAAATTCCCTGCAATAGCACCTACAGAAAAAAACAGATCTGGAAGGAAAATTGTGCTGTAGGGTTTAATATATGTTTGGCCACATGCCAAGATCTGAATCTGATACTCCACTGATCCAATATTCTCTTGCCAATGGGATAGAAGCCTTCCCCACATAAAAGGATCACTAGAGTGTTCTAGATATGAGTAGATCTATCCTCTACTTGCTACAGCTTACAAAGAAAACCAAACCTTCAACATGATCTGCATTGTAGTTGGAAGAAGAAGCTTGGCCTTTAGCCCGATAGTGGACAAGAAATTGAAACTCTTCCAAGAGGCCTCTCAAGGAAAGAGATGTAATTCCTAAATAGGAAGACCTTGTGCTAAACATCACAATTCTCAGCTAAAAAACAAGAGAATGATATATGTCTAAACAAACAATATATTCAGAAATATAATGTTCATCAACAACCTTCTCATGTTGCCATCCTCTTCCTTTTATAAGTTGAGAGCTTGCAAAACCCTAAAACACCTTCAATGAAATAGCTCGTTTCACATGAGCCATATCCATCTAAAACTGTGATGTGCCTCATTGATGGCCACTTCTCCAAGACAATTTTGTAGATTTTGTCATGGTTGACCCAGTCAAAACATCTTGTCCCTTTCACACCTAAGGGTGCTTGCTAACACAGCCAATATTTATCCTTTTTCACATTTGGCATTGATTTATTTGTTGCTTAGGATTTTTATGATCCTCCTTTACATTTTTATTCATGAAATAGAAAAATAAAACAAAAATGAATATTCCCATTAGCTTAGGACTAATTGGGAATATTACATACCCTTACCTTGGTGGATTTTCTTCAGCTGACTGGGGGCGTCGCCAGCTCTTATGGGACGTTGTGCCAGCACTCGCAAGATATATTCTCACGGCCAAATTACATTTGAGTGTGTGAGGATGAATAGGTCTTCTAGGATTTGAGTATCATACACAAACAAACAAAAACCACTTTTTGTATTGACCGATGACATAGGATTAATTTAAAGGGAAAAATTATTTTATTTTCACTTTGTTTTATTTATGCGATCGGAATTTTTCTTTGATCATATTTTATATCCTCTCAAAATTTTCAAAAGCCAGACTTAGTCGACACCAGAATGGACCCAATGGGACCTCGTCAATCTAGGCATCTTTTGGACCTCCCCCATTGCCGAGAGGTGTTCCAGGTATTTCGCCATTTAGGCATCAAAGACGGAAAGCTGCCACCATTATTGGTTCATCCTTTATTGGGGCATCCTTAGTTCAGAGCCCTATTTTGACTCCCAATGCCACACCACACACCACTCTTCCCACAACCCCTAGAGGGCAGACGAGTGTGACCCATTTGGGAAGCCAGTCGAATACACAGTAGGGTAAGTTGCAGACTAACCCTCTTCCTAACCAGAACTCTATGTTTTCGCAAGTTGCAATGGTTTAAACCTCCCAGTTACCTTTCATAGCTTCTTTGAATCTACCAGTTTTAAGCAAGCTGGTGAATGACCCCATTGCACACAACCCTACATGGCCGCCCATGCCCACAAATATCCCTTCGGATATTCCAAAATTTTAAGGAAAGCAAGCAGAAGACCCAGGTAATCATGTCACAACCTTCCACCTGTGGTGCTTATCGAACAGTATCATTGACAACACTATTTGTTTGAGACTATTTTAATGCACTCTGATAGGAGTAGTCGTGAAGTGGTATGTGGAGAAGCCCTCTGCTACACATAGAACCTTTAGAACACTCGCCACCACGTTCCTAACATATTTTCAGTTACCCATTCACCATGATTTCAGAATGGAATTATTGACACATTTTAGAAAAACCCCCGTCGTCCATATCTCAGACCATCTGCATGAATAGAGGCGGTGTTGGGTGCAGGAATTACACGTAAGAAAACTCCTCAAAACTTAATTTTTCAACTCGGGGGATCTGTAAACTTAGAGATGAAGTGCAAGAAATGCCAGAGATGGTATGAATCTCCTTAATATAAATACCTACTTTCTTTAAAGGAAAGATTTTAGAATCAAATTAAAAAGAGAAAAGAAGGCAACTTGAATCATAAAAAATAATCTAAGACTGGAACAAGAAAGAATGCATTTTAAAGAGGGAATTAAAGATAAAAGGCAATCACTCTAGCTATTTATTTTTTAATTATTGAGTGTGTGTTTTTCTTTACCAGATACACTTAGCAGTCTCATTTGATGGGCCCTTAAATTTGCTCCTTTAGATATTTCCTTCTTGCACTAATCTGTCCTGCACTTTCGTAGTCTGCTTACACTAGTGCAGGAACAGAGATTTATGCAAAAGATATAGATAGTGTCTTTACTAAAGGTTTTATTTACTTCAAGCAAGGGCTTGAACTTGTCCAGGTTCAAAGCACTCAGATCCCATGGTAATAAATGAGTTCTTGCACCGGATCAAAGCTTCCTGCACTAGCATTTAATTCTTAGAATGAGTGTTTAATTATTGCAAGTGCTATTGTACTGTTAAATCAAATTGCACACATAAAAAGTGAATGTTTCTGATCTTATCAGAATGCAAAAATAAAGAAACAATCAATATATATATTTATCCTGTCATAAGCATTTAATGAAAGAAAGAGGGTTGCGGGAAGTAAAACTAATAAAGTTTGTTGCATCACACCAACGTGCACTGGTGCAGGTTCATTTCTACTGCTTGGACCAGGTGAGGAAAACCAATCAAACAGAATTGCAGAAAATAGATATCACACCAATGTGCACTGCTACAGGTTCATTTCTCCTTCTTGGACCAGGTAGAGGAAAACCATTCTGAAATCAAGTGCAGGAACAAAAATTGCAGGAAAAGGAAAGTTATCTACTTCACAAAACATATCTGCTTGCACTCGGATAGGAATACATGTGCTTAAGATCAAATCACACTTGACAATGTAAACACAAACTACAAGAAAGCAAGAAATGGGGTAAACGTGTTGGGTTGGCTAGACCCTAGCCAACCAGCACGTCTCCCTTTTAAATAGAAATGCTGCTCAGTACCTTAATCAATTCATCAACTCAATACAGAAACATAATTTTCGAAACATGAGGCAAAACTCCTTTTTTTGATTCACTGAGGCAAGTACATACATTAATACATCGTCTAGCCTAAATTTGGGCGATAACAAAATACAACGACCTGCTACTGCCTCTCGGCTGTGTTTTTGTTCTCCTCTATTATCAAAAACTTTTTTTTTTAATCCTATTTACATTCTACATTATATAGACCTTTGGCCAAAGGGAAAAGTAGATCCTTTAATTGATTACATAACTAAACGCAGAATTTAGCTTTTCGGTCTTCAAAATTAGACAGTTAGCAGAACTAGCCGTAGCTAATCTCTAGCTTTCGCCCTTCACGAATTTGGTCTCGACTGCCTTTGGATCACTCTACTATCGTGGCTGAACAAGATCAAGCACGAGTGGTGATAGGAATGTTTCGGATTCGCCGCAAGGATTTGTTGTGTCGGGAAATGTAGCAAGATCTCGATCTCGCACTGGAAGGTACGCGTAGGGTGGCCCTTCCCTAACTACCAAATAAAAATAGGATATATCAATAAGTTACAAAGAATGAATAAAAGTAAGAAATAATGTAATAAATAATTAATAAATGCTAAGTTGAATTGAAAATATGAAAAATAAAGTTTATACGAAATATGTCACCGTGCTTGGACTGGTGTAAGATGAGGGTGCATAAAAGAGGTAAAACAGAGGTAAATGGTTATGCTTTCGGAAGGGGAAAATGGAAAAAAGAGAGAAAATTAGGGGGCTAACATCCTCCCATCCCTAAGTTGTTGTGTGTCCTCACACAATTCTTTACCTTTGCAAAAAACCTTCAAAAATTTGAGCATTCCAACTCAATCCTGCTCTGACATATTAACATCAGCTTGTAATGTTTCATACTTCTTCTTTCTGATGTTCTTTAGCTTCTTTGTCACCTTTTTAAGTTGTCTAAAAAATTGCGCAACACGGTACTTCCAAACTCTAACTTCTCATTTCTTTTTCTGGATCTCCACAGTTAATTATTCTCTACTATATTCTTTATCCTCCTGTGCTTTAGCTATGAACTGCTCTAAGTTCTACAGTTGAAGCTCTAGTTCAGCTATCCAAGCATCAGGAGTTACCAAATATTCTGTCCTGACAGGGGTTGTGTCTTCCTTAGGGACCTCAGTATCCATCATGGTTTCAACAAACTCTTCTTCCTTTTCTTCTTCTTCCAGATCTTCTTCTTCTTCTGGTTCTTCTTCTTGCTCTTCTTCTTCTTCCTCCGGTTCTTCTTCTTCTTCTGGTTATTTTTCTTCTTTGGATATGGGGCCCTTTCTTCTGCTGATTTTCCAGGTCGTTTCCTTTTTGCACTGGTGTAAGAAGGACTCCCCTTTTCATTCTTACTTGAACCCTTGCTTGTGCTGGCGGGGTCCTCTGTCTCCTTTCCAGCAGCTTTCTTTTTATGTAGTTGTTTTAACAGCACCTCCCAGGTCATGCCTTTGATTTCTAATTGTTTATGGACCAAATTTTTTATCAGACCGTGGTGATATAATTTCTTGTCGGCCTGGTTTGCCCGTGCATCTCGCAAAACTTTGGCCATTTTTTCTAGGCTCTTAATAAAAAAATAGGGGAAATAAATCCTCCACCGGATGTGTCGGCCACCTTCGAAATGCTACAACATCCTAAAATGGTACACAAAAGTGAGGGACTACCTTCCCTCACAAGTTACGAATTTCTGTAGGATGAAAAGGAGGTCCCAAAACTGTCCCAGTAGCGCACTGCGCGAAATTCCTTTCTTCTAATCTACCTTCATGTTCTTGTTGATGACAAAACGCTGCCATCGATTCCTCTCTAGTTTCTGATTTTTAAACCATTGCTCACTAGTATTTTTCAAGTCTCTTGTTGCCGCTATAAACTCTTTCGTAACCTTAAATTTTAGAGGCCCAATTTGTACTCGGCCATTTTTGAAACTTCTGGAAAACTATAGGGCCACTTCATGGTCATTCCCATCAAAATTTTTCAAGAATTGAAGAAAGCCTGAGTCTCGTAATAGTGAAATACTATTTTGAAGCTCAGCAGTCTGTTCTACCATACTGAGAGACGAAGGTTCGCTTTGAACGAATGACATCGCTGCTTAACGGTTATGAACAGTCAAGAATTTACATGCAACATAGGGAAAATTGGTTCTTATAGATAGGGGTCCAACTATCCACCATTCCTTCCATCTTATCACCCATTCATTCCACTGAAATAGCCGTGAATACGTGGCATCTTTGAGGTCATGCTGGATTGGTACTTGCGGCGGTGTTTTTAACGGCTAGGTGAGGTAATCATTACGAGTGAAGGACATCTAGGATTATGGTGGAAAGGGAAATTATATCCAAGCAACGGTTAAACATTTCTACACTCCTTCATAATTCAAAAAAGAAAAAAGAACTTTAGCATTCATTAAAAAATGATCATGAATCTTAAATTAAAACACCTTGTACTTCAAATTTTCTCCTAGTTAATATGATAGCACAAGTACTTCTCAACTAAGTGAAAGGATTTCTCATAAACCTTCATGATGACCACTTTCCTATGACATATGCTATAAAAAGAGCAAATTGTACTCTATTTCTGACAGGGTGCATGCTTGCACCGGTTTGCTTGCACCGCTTAAATTATGCCATCTTGCTGGTACCATTCTGCTTGCACTTATTATATAGGACGACGTGCTTGCACTAGTGCAAGCATAATATCTGAAAAAAGAACAGGGAATTTAAGTAAAATATAGGTTGTACTTCCAACATGACTTCCTCAATTTATAATGGAAATTTTCTTCTCCCTTTCTTGATGTTTCAGAGCATATCCTTTTGCTCTTTGTATGCGAGATCCTGCAATTCACGAGGGAATAAAGAAGTGGGAAAATGGGAATTTCAGAATGGGAAGAAATTCTGTTACAGGGATTCTATGAATAGTACCACAAGAGGGGATAAATAAAAGTGGGATAGGGAAAAAAAATTCAAGGGTAAAGTGGGGTTTTACGAAACAGATAGGGTAAATTCAAAAGAATATGGGAAGGTTAATCATTTGGGATTGAAGAAGAAACTGAGGGAATATTACGAAATGGGATATGAAGAAAGGAATAAAATGTTCTGGAAGGTCTGCCTGCAGTGGTGCAAGAAAAATAACTGCATTGAGAATTAAGCGTTACTTGAATAAAAATATACATGCTAATTACCCCAATCGTACAAAGGTTGGTTCTACTGAACCTGCTTTTACTTGGTGGATGCTAGGATATCTAAATATCATGCAACATTCTCTTTTTATTAGAAATTTTTTATCTTCCTGCCAGCAAGCTGGTTTTCGGGTTGATCCTTCTGCAATCATGTCAGCGAACTAATTTTCATAATTATAGGAAAATATTTTTTCTTTACTTTTTATTTAGATTTTTTATTTTTTATTTTATTTTTTTGTCTTTCTAAGAAGAAGAACTCTTATTTTCCAAAATTTGGTATTACCATTCACCACTACCATCCCGAATTGTTGTTGGACTCGCTGTGTAAAATCTTTCCTGGCAAGTGGCTAGAAATAATTCTTTAATCTGTGTCCATTTACCAGGAATACTGAATTTTGTCCATCAATATTTTTAACTTCTACTACTCCATTCGCGAATACTCAGATCACTTCATAAGGTCTCATCTAATGTGTATGAAATTTCCCTTTAAAAAATTTAAATCTAGAATCATAAAGGAGCACCCAATCACCTGGTTGGAGCTGTTTTTTCTGAATAGACTTGTCATGCCACCTTTTACGTTGCTGCTGAATTAGTATGTTCTGCTGAACAACATACCTACGAAATTCATCTAACTCATTTAATTTGAGAATGCGTTGTTTTTGTGCCTCAAAGAGATCTTGTCCTAACTGAACTGCAACTCTGAAAGTTTTGATCTGGAATTAAATTGGTAACAGAACCTGTTTGCCATATACCATATCATATGGTTTATGTCTTGTGATATTTCTCCAAGTGGTTATGTATGCCCACAAAGCTTCTAGTAATATTGCAGCCTAGTCTTTCTGATGCATCTTTACTATATTTGTAAGAATAGACTCGATCACTTTATTTGTGGATTCCACCTTGCCATTTGCTTGCGAGTGATAAGACGTGGATTTCTTGTACCAGATCTTGTATTGCTCCATCACACCCTGTACCAGATTAGAAATAAAATTCAGACCATTGTTAGAAACAATTTCTCTAGGCACACCAAATCTAGTAAAGATTTCAGTAGAAAGAAAATCAACAACAACTTTTTCTGTAGCAAGGGAAATAGCTTTAGCTTCTACCCATTTTGTAACAAAATCTGTACAAACAAGAATATGATTTTTACTTAATGACGTTGGATTTATTGGCCCTATAAAATCAATAGCCCATTTTTCAAATGGCTCAATCATAACTTGGGGGCATAAAGGCATTTCATTGGTTTGATTAGGTTGGCCCACTCGTTGACAGCTATCACATCACCTGACATACTGTTTGGCATCCTTAAACAAGGAAGGCCAAAAGTAGCCAACACACAATACTTTATAGCAATCCTCTTATCAGCGAAGTGGCCTCCACAAGGTTCATCATGAGAAGATTTCAATATATCAAACACTTCCTCCTATCTTACACATCTACGGATAATCAGATCTGGACCAGTGTAAAAGAGATCTCCTTGAATCCACGAGTATGCAACACTTTTCTGAATAATATTCCTCTTTTCATGAGAGGAAAAGTGGGGTGGTGTTTTCCCAGTAACTAAGTAATTAGCAATGTCAGCAAACCATGAAGAATCTGTTGACATAGCAAAAATATGTTCATCCGGAAAATCATCATTAACAGGAGTTGCTTTACCAGGATTATCTAATCTAGAAAGAAAAATCTGCTACAACATTATATTTTCCCGGTCTATCAGAAATAGTAACATTAAATTCCTGCAACAATAGCAACCACCTAGTCACTCTACCGCTAGTCAATGGTTTGTTCATCAAATATTTAATCGCGGAATGATCAATATGTACAAATACTTCATATCCTGTAATATAGTGCCTAAACTTATTAATTGCAAAAATTACAGCTAAAAACTCTTTCTCTGTAACTGTATAATTTAATTCAGCGGAAGACAAATTCTTACTAATATAATAAATAGCATAGGATTTATTATTTTCCTCTTGTCCTAAAGCTGCGCCAATAGCCAAATCTAAAGCATCAGAGGAAATGTGAAAAGGCAAGGACCAGTTAGGACCTCTCAAAACTGGTGCTTGTACTAACTTTTCCTTCAATGTTTCAAAAGTATGTTGGCAAGATGTGGACCAAGAAAATTCACTATCCTTAGCTAGAAGTCGGAAAAGAGGGGCAACTATCTTAGAAAAATTTTCAATGAATCTTCTATAGTAACCAGCATGTCCTATAAAACCTCTTACTTTCCTTTGAGTTTTGGGTGCAGGAAGATGCAGAATGATTTCAATCTTTTTTCGATCAACCTGGATACATTTACCAGAAATCAAATGGCCAAGTACCACTCTTGCTTTGCACATTAATATACATTTCTTTTCACTCAAGGCAAGATGGGCTTCCTAACAACGGAGAAGTACTTTCTCCATATTTTTGAGAGCTTCCTGAAAAGAATCACAAAACATAGAAAATTTATCCATATAAATTTCTACAAATTCTAGATCAGCAAAAATGGCCAGGACTTCCCTTTGAAAGGTAGTTGGGGCATTAAATAAACCAAAGGGAAGAAATTTATAAGAAAATGTACCCCATGGACATGTAAAACTAGTTTTATCCTGATCTTCAGGTGCAATCTGTATCTGGTTATAGCCACTGAAGCCATCCAAAAAGGAAAAATATTTCTTTCCTGCAAGGGTATCAAGCACCTAGTCAATGAAAGGGAGAGGGAAGTAATCTTTGAGAGTGGCTTTGTTTAATTCTCGATAATCAATACAAATAAGCCATCTTCCATCTTTCTTAGGCACTAGCACTAATGGAGAGACCCATTGACTGTCGTAAATAGGATAGATATAACCGGCATCTAAGAGTTTATGTACTTCTTCCTTCACAATATCTCTTAGAGTTGGATTCATTCACCTTTGGGGTTATCGAACAAGTCAGGTTCCTTCCTGAATATAGATATGATGTGTACAAGTTTTAGGAAGAATACCCTTCATATCTTCATAGCCCCAAGCAAAGGCACTAAGATGGTTTTGCAAAAAATTCACAAGCTGCACCTGCTGATATGAGTCCAAATCTGAACTAATATGCAAGGATTTACCAGGGCTAATGTCAACAAGAGTAGTGTCAGGCTCAGGAGTACTCAAGGGAGTGGTCAAATGCAGCGGTACAGAAGAATGAGAATCATGATTATCTTGAAAATCTAGGCTGAAAATCTGGCTCAATGGCTCAAAATTAGGCATAGTGTCTAGATTATTCAGGAAATCTTGAATCTCATATTCTTGTGAAGACCCAGTATAATGATGGATAAGGGAAATGGGTTGAGTCTCCTCATCACTTCTTTGATCCAACCATAAAGTATCTCGAAGGTCCTGAATGGATCTGGCAGGGGGGTATAAGGTAACTTTCTTCCTAGAATCTCCATGCGAAATATACATATCAACAGAACGACATCCAATATATGCATCAGCTGTAGCAAGCCATGGTCGACCCAAGATCAAGGGATGTCCTCCTACTAGGTTCTTTGGCTGAAGCAAAATGAAATTAGTGGGATATTCCCAAGAATCTAATGAGATTATCACATCATCCAATACTCCTTTTGGCTTAATTTTATATCTATATGTTAATTCAAGCATAGTGGGAGTAGGGCGAAGATGAGATAACCGAATTTGATCCATGGTTTGCTTAGTCATGACATTAATAGCTGCCCCCAGGTCTATAATAACATTAGAGACGAGGACATTACCAATCTAAACTAAGACAACAGGGTTTCCGAGATCAGTATATTTTTCCATAGACACACATCCCGTCATCAACTCTGCTGCCCTACCAATAAATTGAATGGTTTGGGGTTCCAATCTCTTCCTCCTGGGTTTCTTGAGATAGAGTTCCTTAATAATCTTGGTACATATGGGGATATCTTTAATGGCTTAAAGCAAAGGTATCTTAATGAAAAAATTCCGAAGCTCAAATGCCAAACTAGTCTCAGAAATAGGCTCACTTCTTTCCATTACTAGTCTCTCTGGGAAGGGAGGTTGGTTGGAAGAAGATGGGAAGGATTCAAAGGGTAAGGGCTGCTTAGTGACAACTTTCTAAGAATGGTTAAGAGTCTCCTCTTCTCCTTTCTCTTCAAAAATCACTATAGGTTGCTTTTGATTTTCTGATGTTACAGTCCTTCCCGATCTTAATTGAATATCATGAACCCCAACTGGAATAGACTGGTACTCAAATGGTAAAGGTGGGTTTGTTACATAGATCATTTGCACTGCTTTATTATTGTTAGGATTGGGCATAGGTTGACCAGGAAACTGAGGAGGTCGAAAGGGTGGAGGTAAAGGCAATGGTGGAGTAGATTGACTCGAAAGTTGAGGCATTGAATAAGGTGTATGCGTAGATGGATATGACTGCATAGGTGGCTGGTGGGAATATGGAGAATGAGTTGGCCCTCTTCAACATTGTTGCCATGGTTGAGAAGGTTTCCCATGCTGATATTGATTCTCATACTGCCACTGCTAATTAGTGTTAGGATAAGAATATGCATGTGAATTATAACCAAGATAGTCTGGAGAAAATTTAGGAGCCATACCTGTACCTACCTGAGGCCAATTCCTTCTTGCTCCCATAGCATACAAGTATTCAGCTTCAGGCTGTCCCCCTGTAAATACAGCGTTAAGTCCTGGTATAGAGGGACATTTTTCTCTTACATGGTCTTCTTCACAAATAGCACACTTATTAGTTTCTTTCAAATTAAGAGGACACTCTTTAGGAGGATGCTTGTCTCTACATTTAGGATAGAAAATACATAATGACTCTTGTTCCTTCATGAGTTTTTGCTGAAATTTTAAAGAGTCTAACTGTTTGGTAACAGTATTCATTATATCAATTTTTATGTTTTCCATTTTATTTTCTAGTCCAATAATCATAGCATCAGTAGATTCAGTTTTTCTATTTCTATTTCGAGTTCCTCTACCGGATCTATACTGATTTCTTGAAAATTTCCTGCATAATTCACAAATTTGTTCAAAAGTTTGCTGAGAAATATCACCTTGTCCTAACAGATTTAAATTATTTCTAGCATTATCAGTAAGTCCTCTTAAGAACAAGGTTCTAATAGTACTGGGATCAAACTTAAGTTTCAACCTTTGTAAAATATACAGAAATATTTCTAGGTAATCTTCAAGAGTTTCATCATCATCCTGTATGATTGTAAAAATCTCATCCTGCATGTCCCGAGTTTTGCAATATTCTTGATAGTTAGACAAAAACACTCTCTTCATTTGATCCCAAGAGGTTATAGTGTTTCCTCCTAACCCCATAAACCAGCGTAGAGCTGAGTCCTTGAGAGTAACAGGAAATAATCTTAACTTCTGAGCGTCAGTTGAATAATCATAACTTCTACATAGAATATCAAACTCGAATAGAAAAGAGTCAGGATCTTCATGAACTTTACCATGGAAATGAGGGAGAGCTGATGGTGGAATATTCTTCATTTGCGCCACAGTATCAGGATCCACAATTGGAAACACAAAAGTGGATTGTTCTTTACTTACCTGGTTTTCACCAGTCCCTTCCAAATGATCTTCATGGTCCACCATTGTTTCCCTTTTACTTGTACCACTCTCAACAGGCTGATCCACACCTGAGCTGTTGTCACCAGAATCCAGGTGGATTGTTCCTACGTGATGGGTTTGAATTGGAATGGGCTTCCTGCTTACAGAAGGAGACCCAACATGAGAATTGTTTTCAAAATTATTTTGGCCCTTAGTGGGCTTCGAACCCTTACCTTTTCTAGGCATTCATTTCAAAAAAGAAAGAAAAATAACAAACAACTTCCAGTAAAAAACGCTGTCAGAAATTAATTAACAAAAGTGAAATTCCTTCAAAGAAGGTTTTCCAAAAAATACTGCAAAAATAAAGAAAAAATTACCTCTATTGTATAATCAGAAAATTCTTACCAAAACAAATCGCCTCCCCGGCAACGACGCCAAAATGTTGGGTGCAGGAATTACACTTAAGAAAACTCCTCAACACTTAATTTGTCAACCCAGGGGATCTGTAAACTTAGAGACAAAGCACATGAAATGCTAGAGATGGTATGAATCTTCCTAATATAAATCCCTACTTTCTTTAAAGGAAAGATTGCAGAATCAAATTAAAAAGAGAAAAAATGCAACTTGAACCATCAAAATAATCTAAGACTGGAACAAGGAAGAATGCATTTGCAAGAGGGAATTAAAGATAAAAGGCAATCACTCCAGCTAATTATTGTTTAAATATTGAGTGTGTGTTTTTCTTTAGCAGAGACACTAGCAGTCTCATCAGATGGGCCCTTAAACTTGCTCCTTTAGAAATTTCCTTCTTGGGCTAATTTGTCTTGCACTATCGCAGTCTGCTTGCACTAGTATAGGATCAAAGATTTATGCAGAAGGTATAAATGGTGTCTTTACTAAAGGCTTTTTAATTCATGCAAGGGCTTGAACTTTTCCAGGTTCAAAGCACTCAGATCCTGTGGCAAGAAACCAATTCTTGCACCAGATCAGAGCTTCCTGCACTTAGCATTTAATTCTTAAAATGAGTGCTTAATTATTGCAAGTGCTATTGTACTGTTAATTCAAATTGCACACATAAAAAGTGAATGTTTCTGATCTTAACAGAGTGCAGGAATAAAGAAACAATCAAATTATATTTATCCTGTCATAAGCATTTAATGAAATAAAGAAGATTGCAGGAAGTAGACTAAGAAGGTTTGCTACATCACACCAACGTGCGCTGGTGCCTTGGACCAGGAGGGGAAAACCAATAAAAAAAAATTGCAGAAAAGGAGATATCACACCAATGTGCACTGGTGCAGGGTTATTTCTCCTGCTTGGACCAGGCGGGGAAAAATAATCTGAAATCAAGTGCAGGAAAAGGAAATTTATCTACTTCACACAACGGATCCGCTTTCACTCAGACAGGAATGCACGTGCTTAAAATTAAATCACACTTTACAACGTAAACACAAATTACAGGAAAATAGGAAATGGGGTAAACATGCTGGGTTGGATGGGCCCTAGCCAACCAACACGTTTCCCTTTAAATAAAAATGCTGCTTAGTACCTTAATTAATTCACCAGCTCAAATACAGAAATGCAATTTGTGAAACATGAGGTGGAGCTCTCTTTTATTAATTCACTGAGGCAAGTACATACATTAATACATTGTCGAGCCCAGATTCGAGCGATAACAAAATACAGCAACCTGTTACCGCCTCTCTGGCTGTGTCTCTGTTCTCTTCTCCTATCAAAAATTCCCCTTAGTACTATTTACATTCTATATTATATAAATCTTTGGCCAATGACCAAAATAGATCATTCAACCGATTACATAACCAAATGCAGAATTTAGCTTTTTGGCCTTCAAAATTAGACAGTTAGAAAAACTGGCCGTATCCAATCTCCAGCTTTCGTCCTTCTCATATTCGGTCTCGGTTGCCTTTGGGTCGATCTTGCTGTCGTGGCTAAAGCTACTCAAAATGATGTGGTTATCAAGGAGGTTCAGATCTGCTGCAAGGATTTGCTGTGCTGGCAACGGTGCAAGATCCGATCCTGCACTAGTATCAGCGGTCACGGTAAGTACTCTAACTACCAAATAAACATTGGAGATATCGATAAGTTACAAATTAAAAGTAAGAAATCATGTAATAAATAATTAATTAATGCTAAGTTGAATTAAAAATATGAAAAATAAAGTTTATACGAAATATGTCACTGTGCTTGGACTGGTGCAAGATGAGGGTGCATAAAAGAGGTAAAACAATGGTAAATGGTTATGATTTGGGAAGGGGAAAATGGAAAAAAGAGAGAAAATTAGGGGGCTAACAATACCCATTGTAATTGAGTACTAATTGGAGGATTATGGTCGAATGAATTTGAGGAATACCTACATATTGTATTATAAACTAGTATTTTCAATATGGTGAGAAATATATGTAAATATAACTTCTTGATTTACTCGATTAAGAGTTTCTAAGATATTTTCGTGTACATTGTGTATATGTACCATTATTTCTTTATGTTTTGAGATTCTATTAGTATTGAATTTTCTGATAATTTTAACAAACTCTCCATTTGGTATCAACATGAGGTTATTGGTTTCAATAAGATACTTTTGTTGCTAGGGTTTATCTCATTATTTTTTAGAGCATGGGTATCTTGGATCAATGATAACCCTATTATTTGGGGAAAGTTTTATAGGAATGAATATTTTGTTAAGGAAAATGGTGAATAGTCAAGGACAGGGAGAAAAACAACTAATGGGCCAAATCTTTGAGTTAAGGAAGTTTGGTATGAAATGTCTTTTGTAGATAAAAATAAATGGGTTTCTCTATATTGTAAAAAAACCTACAAGTATGGAAAATCAATACATGGAAAATATGGATAGGAAGGAAAAAAGTATTATTTAGCTATTCTTTTCATATTTAATGTTGTTGAATGTCTTAAGGGAAGCTAGCATTAATCAAATAGCAGAGAAGTTAGAGCCTTTTTATTAGTGAAAGTCTTTGATAAAGAAATCATTTCTTTAAAAGTAGTTGTACATTCTTAGGATGAATAATAGTGTCTCTCTAATGAAGCATAATAATAATTTTAACATTATGGTCAACCAAATAGCCTTTGTTTATATTAAGATGATTGAGAAAGATAAATATAGTATTCAATTGTGTTTTTGTTAGATTCATGGGATAATATAATTGGCATAGTGGTCCAAATTGACCCCGTTCAGTAACATATTATGTGTCAGTACCTGAAGTTAGAACCGAGAATTATATCAACATGGAATGAACTATTGAACATTGGAATAAAAACAGATATAGATGTCATTAGCTTATTGTAACATCATCACAGAATCCTAGAGAAACATACCAAAACATATATAACATGAGAATAATAACATCCTCGCCGAGAGGGTAATCCTATAAACATTATTATTCTTCATTTTATCAGTAGAAACAACCAAAACAACTAATCTCTCATCGAATGCAAGAAAATCTACATAAATTAGAGTGACATGAGAAAGTGGCATACCTTGGTCAAAAACATAAATGTTTAGATAAAAGGATATGATTAATAAAGTAAAAATGGTAAAAAAATGTAGTGAAAATAATGCGAATTTTTGAGTCCAATATCTCCCCCCAAGCTAAAGTAATTGCATGTCCCTGTGTAGACCCATTAGTCAGCCTTCAATGTATATTGTGAGTGTAGCTCAGTGAAATTATAAGCATATGTAGAATCCTCTTTGCTAGCCCTGAATCCTGCAAAAAAAATCATGTCCAACCACCATGTATCTGCATATCCAAGACTCAATTGAAAATAATGTTGATACCTAGGCATTGGGAGCCAAATACCTAGGCACTGGGAGCCAAATTAGAGGAAATTGAAATTTCAATCTAATCCATCTAGGCCCACAAAAATTGATACAAATGACATATACTAGTACTCTTAAAAGGGCATGTACAAAATTTGGGTATCAGTATGGGTCCTTATCCGTCAGTCCCTTATTAGATACTCCCCACCTTAATATACTACCTTCCAGTGCACCCTGTTTCAGTTGCTCATATGTTTCTAGAACAATGATCCAAGGTCCCTCTTTGAACATCATGTACAATATTCACCCTATCCAGGGACCTAAGGACGTTTCCATAAGTTATAACCACTATTGCAACAGGACCAAGTTCCCCTTAGATCCACAATTCCTTGTTCTCCTAGTTTGTTGTTACAACCTCATGGGCTAATTTCTAATTTATTTGGTTTTGAACAAATAAGGTGAATTATCTTAATTAGATGTACCACACATAGGGTTAGAGATTAAAACTCTTCTCTCCAAACCAAATGAGTTCATGTAGGTACAATTCACACATCAAATGTTGTTTTGCAAACTTAATCTATTTGAAGGTATCTAAAAAAGTCATGGTAATAGTCATTTCACATTGCCTATCATATTTAATTGATGTGAGTCGAAAAAAAATGAGTTTCTCTTGAAGAAATAAGGGATAGGGAGGGGATGTATTTATACATATCAACAATTCATGTATGAGAATCTATTCATTTTAATTCTATAGCTCTTGAATATCTTCTTGGAGTTCCTTCACATGTTTCCATTCCTTCTTCATTTCCTCCTTCACTTTATCCCATTTAGATCTCTAGAACATTAGATCTTCTTACAAAGGCTGCCTAAGATTATGAATGATTTTCTTATGTTTAGTAAGTGGGATTGCATATTCCTAATTATTTCCCCTCAATTAATTCAACAAATAAAATTACTATATCAAAGTTTCCCTCCTTCTCATATTTGAGTCATATTGTTTAAGTTGTTGTTACAACAACATCATCAACAAAATTTTGTAAACTCCCCTAGATTTATTTCTTCTCTGTGTCTTCAAGTTGTTCTGCAAAATGATTTTTTCAATTGATACATATCGATGTATTTTGGCCTATGCATGTTCCATAACTGAGTAAATCTCTATGTAATGTCTCATTCATATATAATTTAGTAAGAACCAATTTTTTTCATTAAATTCAAAGAGTTTAGGGCTCATGTGGAAAACTACAAAAAAAGAAGATAATATGTTAGGAACAAATAATGTAAGAGAGTTCTATGGAAATTAATTGGAGGAAATTTATAAGAAGTGTGAAATAAAAAGGAAAAATAAAACTCTATGCACCACTAAAAAAAATGAAATTTCAAAAGGGATGAATTGGACATTAATTTGAAAGGAAAGGAGGATGCTTAGTTGTGAAATGTTAGTAGATGAATTCTCAAGAGAGGTAGTGGATATTGCATGATATTTATTAAATTTATCACCTACATAAAATTTGTTAGGTGATACAACTTGATCAATATGGTTATGAAGTTTTAAAATCTGATCAAATCAGTGATAGAGATGGTTTCCATACCGATAGTAGTTGTCTTATTGAAATTACTCGTAGTATCTATCCACACACCATGCATGATCTGATTCAATCTTCAAAATGTGATTTTACAATCCTTGAAAGTTCTAGGTCTTGTCATGAATTCGAGGCACTTCAATTCCTGTTGATGGTTATGTTAAGACCTCGCACTCTAGTAAGATCCCGTAACTAAGTCAAATCTAGGTTTTATCACAAAATTATTTCCTTTGCATGGTTTCACTGGATGTAAATTCCTTCTTGAAATATGTTTGGTATTTCAAATATAGTATTTCTAACTTTCAAGGTTCGGTTTCTGACTGGGTTGAAGATTCTATTTCAGTGGATTCATCTCCATGCAAGGATCTTGTACCTAACTTGGATTTGGAGTGTATATATATCATGGAACCATGGAGCTTTGAAGTGTATCATTTCAAATATTATCTTTGGTCGAAGGAATCATGTCTATCAGATACATTCGAGAATAGTTGGCTCCTAGTTTTTCTTGTGAATGTTATACTGCTAATCTGTTTCTCCATCGCACTTGAAATATTGTTGAGTGCTAGTGAATTCATGAGTTATTAGGTGAATCAAATTCCTCTTCACTTATTTTATCCTGACTGATTTCATGTGTTTTCTACACTGCCATTCCTTTTGTCTTCTTTCAATGATTATGATGCTATTGCAATTTGTAACCAGTTACAAGGAAATGGATTGCCACATTCAACTCACGAGGAAGATGATTCTATGGATTACAGAATTTGTAAATTTGTTCAAACTAATTTTTATTTGTTGTTTGTGAACCAAGAATCCTATTCCTTAATTGGTCCATATGATCATAATTATGGTCCTGGAAACTGTTATCCAACTGATTATTTTCCCATTAGTATATTTGATGATAGTTATTTCACATCATGTGATCCTACTTGTAAATCATTTGAGGCACTTTAGCCTTCATTGATGGTTATGTCAGGTTCTCACTATCTTGACAAGCCTTCTGAATATGATCAAATTCATTTTCCCTTACAAGATTCTCACCATGATCCCGTGATTTTAATTGAAAATTCATATTTTCAAGTATTTTAAGGTTTTCAAGAGATTTTTTTGAATTCCATGATCCAATCTATGATCAGTTGGAAGCATCGTACCTAGAAATCCCTTTTGATACTAAAAAAACAAAAATATTTATTGATTCTTGCTAAGAAGTACAAAATAGATGAAGGTGCATTCACAATAAGATTTCTAGGTTTGTTCTATGATGGTTTTCATCGAAAAGTTAAGATTGCAAGTTGGTTAGAGGTAGTTGTTGTGACACATCTTTATTTTGATAGGAAATGCCTTCAATTTGTTGTGTAAGTTATTTAATATTTAATATTTTCTATTTCACATAGCTTTATATTGGATTTAAGAACTTGTATCTTTGTGATTGCAGGTCAGAGAAGTTACGTTGGCTATATTGGAAATTTCATTATACTTATCCCTGATCTTCTAGCTAGTTAGGTTAGGAATAGATCTAGCTACATTATAGTTCCCTTGCATACTCATCATGCAATTTCTCTCCATATAGTATCCACATGTGTTTCTTTTCATTACTTTTATCTTGCATGTTTCTTTTGGTTCAATCTCCATTTGCTTTCATCTTTTCATCTTGTTTTGGTTTTGTTATGTCTTTTCTTTATTATTTTGTTTAATATGACTTTGCATGAAAATTGTTCTCTTTTGGCTCAAAATACAATGTGGAAAAATTTAAAAAGGAAATTGTGATGATGAACAATGTTTGGATTATATGTCATCCTCTTCTATATTTTGGGTTTACGTATCTTTAAAGTCTATGAAGTCTGAATGGAAAATACACTTTTTTCCAGACAAAAATACTTTGGTCAAACTATGAAGCCTGTACCTTTATTAGGATCTTCATTCAGACTCAACCTTGTATTGAATGGTATTTCAACATGTCGAGTCAATCAAGTAGACAAGGGAAATGAGAAAAACTATAAACGAGCATATTAACATTGGTTATCTTTCAAATACCTTAAACAAGGAGCCAACCTCTTCCACCATTAAAATAAATAAGGTACTTACTTTACAAAATTCTATAAATAAAATAAATAAGGGTGAAAGAAGAGAAAGGCTTCATGCACAGAGAGGTGAAACAAGAAAAGTTCGTCGGGGTACTGACCAGGTTCACTAATAGAGAAGAAATGCTTGTGTTTCCTTGAGGTGAATCTGTCGGGGTAATGAATAGGCTCGTTGGTACTGGAGCAACATCGAGGAATATACTTAACTTTTACTATCAAAAGATTAGTATATTTATTATCCTTATCCCCTATCAAATTTTTAAGGTAAGACTAGTCTCATGTTGATGTGTTTCAAATTGAGCAAGGAATAAAAAGAGCTTGTTTCTTTAACTGAGATAAGTGGAAAATCCGAGTAATCCACAGAGAAAATAAATAATTCTTGAAATACTGAGACCTTTCACTCAAAGGTAAACCCTATGCAAAGAAGATTTAGTTCTACTAGTGTGTCGCAAAGTGTTGTTGCTTCGACAAACACCGTCAAAAAAATTTCTTACACTTGAATTTGGAGTCTAATTATGATCCTAGGATATATCATTCCTTGATCGTTCATATACGCTTCATGGTGTTCCCTAAGATTCTAAGTTTCAAATTAAATTTCTTATGCTTGCTCAGTTCTTGAAGAATTCATGGGTGCACTTCTTTTATGCAATTTTAGATAAGTATTTCGCAAATCTTAAAGGTTTGTGCAATCACTAGCGATAGTGACTGCACAATCCATAAGCACAGTGTACTACACAATACATATTGACAATTAGGGCACACTCTCCATGAAAATATTCCTATTAATTTTGAGTTAACACATTCTTTGCTTAGGTTAGTTACTTCTTTATACCATAATCCCATTATCAATTCCATTAGCCCATTAGCAATCATATGGCAGTAACTAATGAAACAACATTAAATGAAAATGTAAAAGACAAGCCAAGACAAGATAACTCAGGAATTGGTTCAAGCTAGGGAAAATCCCCAAGATGGGGAAAACCCTTGATCAATTATTCTTATTATTATAATCAAATTCTTAAGCAGAGTGAGAGAGAGAGTACAATAATTAAAAGGTCGAGATTGACTTGCCAATTTGTACATACAATAAAATAATCTTTAGATAAATAGATGGACCAATCACAATTTATATTTTGTAGCAGTCAAGATGTTCCTGTTGACATATAGTTGAAGAGGCTTGGTATAATTGGAGTTTCTTGAAAATTATCTCCAATTACGTCAGCTCTGCATATGCATGTGCTACTCCATATAAAACATCCTTCTACTGTTGCGGAATCTATTCAACATGATCTTACCTTACTTTGATACAAGGATACACTTAATTCAGCCCTCAAATATACCTACACGTCAACCTGGCTCCATAAATATGGGTCTACAATCAACATGAGAAGATGATAATAATATAATCCCACTAATCAATAAGTTAGTGCATGTGGCTAGCATGAGGAAGGATCCTTGAAGATGTAGCCTAACAAGGAGAGGATTTTCACACCCTTAATTCATACCCAAACCCTCCTTGTGCCTATGGTCAAGCTTCATAATAACTAGAACCTGTGGTAGGAGATAGTAGAGCCCAAAATAGTCCATGAAAAAACCTAAACAACCTCTAAAAAGATTGAACTTCTTCCTGAGGAATTAATTTCATCAGATAGCCCAACCAAGATATCCATCTATCCTTCCTTCTTCGTAGCAGCTAACCTTCCTTCTACGACCATTTTAGAGAGAGAAAATATGTAATAGGATGTGTCCAAATGAGGGGAAGGAGCCTCTATTTATACAATTATATGTGGGTCAAAATATGTGTGTATTGGGTTTAATGAGCCAACATATAGGAGAGGTTGTCCCCAATAATTTGCATGTGAGAAAACAAAAATTCAAAATCACACTTTCTCTTGTCTAAATGAGGCAATCATTATATCAATTTTGGTCCTCTCTAAAATAGGAATTTAATAAAATCATCATCTCCATCAAATGGGTTGTCCCCAAGGTGGAATTTTTCCCTTTTTTCCAAATTTAACACTCCCTCTCAACTAGGGATAATTCCACCTACCAATCCATTTTTCATCATTGATCATCATGCCAACATGTTGTAATGTATCATCTCTTTCATCTCTTCTCTAATCTGCTAAACCATGATGTAATAATGAATAATAATTGATTGAGAGTGAATCATAAGACCTTACCACTCTCCAATGACAAAATTTAATGCAGAGGTAGAACCTCAATTGATCCCAGATCAATTTAATGAACACCATGCATCCTAGACATAAGGAGTACAATAGTACACGATGCATCCATCGGTAGTGCTATGGTCCCTACCCACTTTTCCCAACTCATTGGCCATATGAGAGGTAGTTCCCATGTGTCTTCGACTACATGGGTAGGATGATACTGAATCAATAGCAGGGAAAGAATATGTCACATCATTCTCACAACCACATGTAGGGAAAGAAGAAACCACATCCTACAAACATGTCACAACCACATGTAGGGAAAGGATAAACCACATACTACAAACACATGTCACAACCATAGGTACGGAAAGGATAAACCACATCCTACACTCATGCAAATTACCTAGAGTAGGGAAACGATCATGAACCATGTCCTACATGCATGCGAACAAAAAATCGTAGAAAGGATCCTACACGTGGGTAAATGATGAACCACATCCCACCAACATGCCAACCATAAATCATAGGGAATGATAATTGTAGATGTGGGGAAAGGATGAACTGCGTCGCACTGACATGCCAACAGATGCATTAGGGGAATTTTCAGGTCTAAAATGGGTCTCCTAGGGAAATTATAAAATAATAGTGGAAATAATAAAATAAGATTTGATTACATCATCAAATTTTAAAGGGAAAAAAGAAAAAAACTACTTTTTCAACTCGTATTTTCAACTTATATCTTAAATGTTTTACTCAAATTTCAAACAGGAGTACTCGATGGATGCAAAATTTAATTCCTCGTCCAAGGAGTACTCATGTTGCATACTTTCGATGGACCCTACTACACGAAAAAATGAGAAATACATGAAAAACATGATTGCAATCACGTTTTGAATGTATTTCTCATTTTTCATGTATCAGGGTCGATCAAAATTATGCAACATGGGTAATCCTTGGATGAGGAATTAAATTTTGCATCCAATGAGTACTCCCACAGGAAATTTGAGTAAAACGTTTGGGAGATAAGTTGAAAATATGAGTTGAAAAAATAGTTTTATTATTTTATTATTTTTAAATGTTTTCACCCTTTTACTTAAAAAATGGTTAATCATCCCCCATGGTTGACATCATTACCTTGAATCCTATAGGTTCTTATAAATTTTATTTTGGTTGTATATTTTTCTTAGGAGGCCCATTTTAGACCTCAAAATTCCCCTAATGCCTATATGCATCATTCACTGGGGTATCTGCAGGAGAAGGTTAACCACTCATCCTATGCATATTTCATCAACAATAGGGGAAAGTGAACCACTCACCCTACACACATGTCAACCACCATGGGATATCATAGGGGAAGGTGAACCACTCACCCTGTACACAATGCATGAGTAGGGGAAGATGAACCACTCAGCCTATGGTTGCTCCCAGAGCTAATCTCCAACCACTCAACCTATGGTTGCTCCCAGAGCTAATCTCCAACCACTCAGCCTATGGTTGCTCCCAGAGCTCAATGTACAACTCAATCATAACCCTCATGGGAGGGTCCTTCAATGACTTCCAACCTTTCTCTGAAGAAATATAATCTTACCAAGATGCTATGTCAGTAATCGATTCATCCAACCAACATTGATGGAGCTTAGTATATTTTCAATGTACCATATCAAAATAAAGCGATACCAAATATTTAGAGTTGTTGTGGAACATGGATTCTCTGATAAATTAATCCTGCTCAAGAATATACAATGGTTTTTATAAACATGTGCTAAAATGACTCACACAAGAGCTTACTTAATCAACTATATCCATACTAGTTGTTATATACATTCAGACTCAATGGTAATCGAATGGTGCTCTTTTTGAATGAGCATCAAAATGTTTAAGGAATATTAGATTTCGACATCGTACCTCATATTATAGAATTAAAAAGATATATCAATAAGTAGCTATCCAATATATGAGAATAATTCATAGATTGACTGAGAGACTTCATAGTAGTAAGTCATGCATTCAACATTGTTGGCGAGAAAGAAGGTCTTTGAGCAAGACCTAGGTTCATAAGAGAGGCCAACAAGTTTTTCGCAGTAGTCTAGCAGAATGCCGTCATTTTCACCCTATTTCGAGGAGTAGAGCATCTCACTTGAGGTGTGTCATGACTTAGTAAGGATAGGAACAGATCAAGTATTGACCGATCACAACTATAAAGCAAAACATAAGGTACTGGGAATAGCAAACAGATCTTACTACTTTGCACAAGATATAAATCTTTAAGCATATTTAGGATGCAGGATTAAAATTTAAAAAGGGCCATACATTCACAGTAACAAACTGATTAACATGGAACTTAGAACATCAAACATAGGTAGAAGCATATTTCATTATCAATAACAAGCAACTATATTACTCTGCAGAGTTTATTACAGAGAGGCACAATACAACAACGACATAATAGAGCTCTCCTGCGGCTCTCTTCCTCAACCCTCTGCTGGACTAACCTCCTGTCTATGCTGACTGATTGCCTATTTTTTCCTTCACCAATGTGACTGTCAGTCTTTCCTCTTTTCCTGCTTTGTTGTTTGTCTCTTCTTCCTGGTCATTGGGAGTTTCGCTACCTGTCCCTGTCTCCCACTTCTGCCATCCGTGTTGGTTTTCCACAACTGCCGCGCCACCTATTTTCCAGCTCTCCGCAACCGTGACAGCTCCCTGTCTACCATGGTTGTGCTCTGCCACCTATTCTCTGCAACTCAAAACTGTTTCATTTTCAAGACAAAGGCCCCAATAGGCCTCGACCACATGCTATTGACTCGTCCTGAGTCAATTATTTTGTGCTGCTTCGGTCTCCATTGGTCTGTCTAGCTATGTGGCTGGCCCTGTCTTCTCCATTTCCTTGCTTTGTCCAAACAAAGGCCCCAACTTGGGAACCTTTTCCAATGCTGAAGATTTGAGTTTGGCAAAGTCGTTAATTTCCTGTTTCCATTCCTTAATGAGACGGTCTATTTCCGTGGCAACTCGTTCAGCCTCAGTTTCTCCTGTAATAGCCGGGAGTTTTCTGAATACTTCTTTAATCTTGATTTAGGCCTCAACGACCATCTTCTATATTTCTTCTGTGGTATGCTTGACTAGTTGCCTCAGTTCTTTGAGGATCTACTTTGTGGCAGTAGAATGCTCCTCTATCTTCTGTATCGTGGTCTCCAGTGCCTCCGCTTGATTGTGTAACTGGGTTATGCTGACGGGATCTGTGGCCTCCTTTATTTCTTGTGAAATCTACTGCAGTTGTGCTGAGATTGGTTGGGTTTTCATAGTTAACAAGTTAGGACACTCGTGTAAATGCTTCAGGAGGTTATAAGCCTCCCTTACTGTTGTCCCCAGAGTTTCCTGCATTCTAGTTTCTTGTTTATGCTTCTCACTAACCTTCTCGGCATATACCATAGTAGGATTTGGTAATGTCAGTCTTGTCGTGAGTGCTTCCTTTAGCTCTTGATTTTCCTTACCGAGAGTCACACAAGTTGTCTTCACGCAGATAGATCGTTTGACTATGGTGCAAGCCGATATGTCTTCCAGTGTCTTGTCATCCTGAGCCATTACTGTTGGTCAGAGATCCTTGAAAATATCTGTTACCTTCTCCAGTTGTTCCTTTAGACTTTCCTTCTCTCCCTTTAACTGGTTGCGCTCTTTAGTAAGCGCATTGATCTGTAGTTGTTGTTGTTCGAACCTCTGCTAGAGGTTGTTGTGCAATCCTTATTCCTGTTGTGATGCATGCTGGATGAATTTGTACAGTTGTTCTGTGCCCCAAGTCTGCATACTCTCAGCACCAGACATATCGTTGTTTGGCGGTCTCTCTCTGAGGGGTTTACCGCTGGCTATTGATATGGCCCAATGCTCATGTGGTGATGTGGGTTGGTTCTATTGTGGCAGCTGACTCCCTGGGTTATTCATGCTTGTGGTCGGCTGAATCTGTTGTAGTATCAAATTTTCCTGCTGAAAAGGTTTCAGCTCCTTTGGCGAGGGCGTTGTGTCTAAGGTAAAAGATCCCCCTTGAACTAATAGGTCCAAGAAAGTTCCCTGTCCCACCAGACGTTTGTTAACCTCGGGTACCATAGCTGTACTCGAGTTAAATTCTACCACGTTGTCCCATTTTTCTTTATTTTTGTCTTAACTGGGTCTGAAATGGTTGCTGATGTGGATGGAGTGTGGGTGGAATGATCATTGGAAGTGAATAATGTGTGAGGCGAGGAATGGTGAGTGTGAGGTGAAGAGGTATGAGTGTGGGGTGGAGATGAAGTTTGAACATTCAAAACTGAGAACGGATTGAACATAGGTAGCTCGAAGGTGACCTAGGTGGCTACCTCTGGCTCCTCTTGAATTGGTACTCTCATATCCATAGGTTGCGTGTGATCTTCCTCAGTGAGATCAACTATTTTCCTAGGCACCATGAGTCTTGCTTTCTTGGCCTTAGGGGTAGCTATGGGTGGTTTAGGTGCCTTAATCTTTTGGATTGGAACTATTGTGGTTTCTTGGGGTGAATTAAACATGGTGGATGGTAGGGCAGTGATGATAGGTGCAACCATGGAAGGTGATGCAGAACTTGAGGACTAAAAATATGAAAAAGAAGAAAACACAGGAGAAGCACTTGTGAGAGTTTGAATTACCTAATTGAAGCCCTTTACCCTTGTGTCCAGCTCCGATAGTATGGGTGTTAGCTGCAGCCGAGAAACTCTGCTCGGTGTCTTATCTGGTGTCTCCGTTGGTAGTGCTCTTGGCAGCATGCCCTCAAATGAATAGTGATGGATTCCACTTCTGATCTCCATTCCCACCCCCGACCAGGAAAAGACTTCGGTGTGGAATGCCTTTTTGTCAACCTAAAACTTTAATGGCCTCATCTTAAATGTTGTTTTGTCCACACAAGTGGACCTGATGTATGTGTGCTTGTGAGTGGCCCCAAACCATATCTGAGAGGAATCTCTGTCCAACAAACTCCTCAGAACCCTTTGCTGCCTTGCCACTATAACCACCATCTTCCTGTACCAGAATGTGAATGCCTCTTCATTTACCTCCTTTGTGCAGGGATCTCCTGAGATTTTCCAGGGTGTAAACTTCATCGCCATCGGTTGATCACTTGTGATTTCCGCGAGCTGTCTCACCCCTGGGTGAGTCCATTTCCACATTGCAAACTCCATGATGAGGTAGCCATAAATGAACCCAGTGGCTCTTTTGTAGTTATCTTTGCAGGCCTTGAACAAATCGTTCAGCAGAAACGTACACCAGTTCAGCTGGGTTCCCTAGAGGTAGTGTTCCGCAACTGAAATGGTGTCGAGGGTACATTCTCCCTTCTTGTAGTGCCTCATTGTCTTTCCTACAATTAGGTAACAAGAAAATTTAACTGCTGGGCTGTTTATGAGGTCTATCTTCGCCCCCTTCCCTCTTTTAGTGTCGTATTTCTTATAGTAATCACAATCTCCCGCCTTCTTTGCTCTCTTGGACACGTTTTGGAATGCCGTGGAGACATCCCTTCCTTCTGCTGATAATTCCATTAGCCTGTGAATATCTTCTGCATGTATCGGTATCTCCCTCCCTAGCCACAACAACCTGTTCTGGAGTCTGCTCAGGAGGAATTTTGTACACTGCATTTCTGCTCCTATGGTTCTGAACTCCGGGAGGTTCCTGAGGTTCAGTATTGTCGACCTCTAGATACCTTTGAACTCTAGATTCAATTTTTCTGCTTCCTCTCCTCCTTCTATAGCGTAATTCTCTATGTAGACCTACCTCTTCATAGTTGGAAATTGGTATGAATATGTATCAATCAGTGACACATTGTCATAATTTCCCACTAGCGATTCCATTTTCTAAATTCTCTCATCAAGCTCAGGCTTGACGACTGCTGGTGTTACCTTAGTCATCTTTGATCTTCTTTTGTACACTTTAAATGCTACCCCTAATCTTTATCTACAAATTCCTGCTACTGGATTCTCTCTTTGGACTTCCTATAATGAAATTTCGCTTACTACTACTGTTGTTTCTTGTTCTAACTCGGAATTTTCTGGAATTCTCATGCTTTCTTCTTTCATGCGGGTTAATTAATGTAACCGACACGAATGAGGTTGATAAGACCCCATAAATAATTATTTTTTCTACCTCCCCTGCGGCTATAATCGTGTGATTAGTTACCGTGATGAGGTGTATTCTGACATGGCTGACCGTGACTTCAGGATTTGGGTAGATGTGAAGGGTAATGATTATGGCTTAATATGGAAAATTTATTACGGTATGGATGTTATTAATTATGGCAGTTAATTCTCAAATCTGGGTAATCCTATGGTCTGACATCGGTATGATGGGTTATTATGATGGAATGATGTTTGACACACTTGGCTTTCTGACATGGATGACACGCTGGACACTACCCTCCCCCTGACCATGATCGGTTGCAATGCGGTCTTTGCATCGCAACAGTGATTTTCCTCCTGTTATATCAGTTTGTGCTTTATTGTGATTTCTATTCTATTCTCTTCTCGGGTGCGAGAGAGTTATTGACTCAATATATCTCTATTCTACCCTACTGAATCCTCTCGGTTGCTAGAGTTATTTGAAAAGAAAATAATTAAAATTACTCGTGATAAGGCTTCAGGCATGCGCCATTCACCCAACCTAGTAATACTTGGCCATCCAGTTGTGCTAATCGAAATGCTCCTAAATCTCGAATTTCAATTACATGGTATGGTCCCATACAATGAATTCTGAGCTTGCCTAGGAACTTTTGAAACTTGTTGTCATACAATAAAACTTTTCCTCCGACTGTAAACATTTTATGTTTGATATGACGGTCATGCCAAGCTTTCTATCTGTCTTTTTGGACCGTCTGATGGAACTCTGCCAAAAATCTGTCCTCTTCAAGTTCTTTTAGCACATGGAAGCGCTCCTTGATTGAGTATTCCTCTGTTAACTATAGTGTTGAAGCGATTAGTAGACTTGGTATGATAAATTTAGTAGGTACCACCACTTCCCTCCTATACACTAGCTGGAAAGGAGTCTGGTTATGCAATCTTTTTACAATTGTCCTATATGCCCATAATGTTGCTAGTATGTGCTCATCCTAGTTATCTCGATTAGCGTTGTAAATATTTGTTAGTACTTTTTCTAGGACCTTATTAAATGATTCAATTGTTCCATTTTCCTGAGGATGGTACAGACTGCTCTTATGATGTTGTACCATAAAATTTTCTAACAACGATTTGATTTTTGTATTGATGAAGTGTGTACCTTGATCGCTGGTTAGACTTCTGGGGCAACCAAATCAACTAATGATATTTTTAAAAATGAACCTGGCTACTCTTTCTACCATGCAATCCTTCACTGGTACCGCTTCTGCCCATCTGGTAAGATAATTTGTTGCGATAATTAAGTACCTTGCTTGTGAATGCCTTGCGATAGGAGCGATTGGTCCTATAAAATCAATGACCCACTTCTCAAATGGATGTAGTGCTCGTACAGGTTGAAGTGGTAGCTTGTCTCTATGTGATGAACGTCCCTTTCTTTGGCAGATGTCACATTTCTTTACAAATGTTTTACTGTCCTTGTGTACTGTG
>JAXQQM020074171.1:0-12389 GCA_034641835.2 Pinus albicaulis | reverse complement strand
TTAACAATATTTTATTCATGCACTGAGTTCTAGAACACCCCAATATTTTGTTATAAATAGAAGGGTTTTCCCCATTCATTAGTCATCTCCATTGCATTAGATCACTCTGGATCTACTCTTGGTCACCATTTTCCATTTTTTCCTTGTGAGCTCCCATTGAGTTCTATGTTTGTTTGGGTTTTCTACCACAATAAGAGAGAGGAATTTTAGATCTGAAACACTGAGGACTTTCAAGAACCCATCCCATTGAGGAGAACCGGAAAACACATTTCTTGTTTTCCTCTCAGGTGCCCCCTTTTAATATAATACAAAAATTCTTTCAAATACACTGTTCTTGTCTTGTCTATTGGATGCATGGAGCCATATTTTACTTTATCTGCTTAATGTCTTTTATGCTTAGATATGGATTTGTGCAACATTATTTGGATCATCTAATTGAAGATTTAAAGATGTTTTACAGCCATAATTGATGTTAGGGCTATTTTTTATGCATAGCTAAAGTGATCTTTTATGACGAAAGATTCATACTAACAATTGGCGACTCCACACGAGTTGTCTTTTGCGACCGCTGTCGTTTTATATATTCCTGCATATCCAGTTGTTTTAGACCCTAGGGTTTCTCTTCCATTTTCTGTTTTTCCTATTTTTATGGTGCTTTACACCTCTAAAACCCTCAAACAATCAAATTTTTAACTTCTGTGTGTTTCTGGCCTTATTGCGCTGGTGACAGACATCAGTCGTGGTTGAGACAACAAATTTTTCTAAAATCTGCCGCCGAGAGACTCAGATCTGCAGGTCACACTTATCGGCCCAAAAACTGGCCTTGAGGTCACACTTTTCTGCCCAAAATCTGTGACCTGGACTGAAAACAGGTCAGAACCTGTGACCTGCACTTTTTTCTGCAATTTTCCAGCACTTTTCCTGGGTTTGTCTGAAGCTTCTGTCAGGGTTTTCAGCCTCTGTCTCCACCCATTTAGACCTGTTTCTGATCTGTTTCACTCAACTAAGTGGGAACTTGCCCCTTAGGGCTCTAGTACCCTCCACATTTTGTGGGAGAGTTTTTTCTATTTTAGACGTCTGAATTTCCAGAGTTTCAACCTTATTTCTTTCAGATCTGATACCTCATTTTCAGATCCCTTTAGATCAGCTCTTATCCCTTTCAAATCACCTCATGTAGTTTTGTTTGGGTTCATTTCTAGGACCGCCTCATTGTCCCTTCTATGTTTATTTGATCTCCTCCTTTTTAGCAGCAACCTTGCCTCTACCTCTTTGCTGTTCTCTGCACCTCTTTTCAGCAAATTTCTCCTTTAGATCCCTGTCCCTCCCAACCTTAGATCTATTGGCCTCTTTTTCGCGTGCTTTTCTTAGTTTTTTTCCCTCTTTTAGACTAGTTTTGAGAGAACCGCATTCTTGGGTTAGACTGATGCATTGTTAGCTGTTAATTTTATGTTCTTTCACTCTTAATTCCTGTAGATTTATTTTTAGTTACGCGGCACACTTTTTATTTTACTCTCAAAATGTCTCGGTTTAAAAAATTAAAATTAACGCACGCCACACACTGACCCTAAGTGAAGAACAACCTGGTTAACACTGCCTGGAAAGGACTTTAAAATCAATTAACACTGCACCTCTCTGCCCTTGTCTCGACATTTCCCTCACTTGATTTTGCCTCTCCCTGCCCTTGTCGGTCTTTCTTCTTCCCGTCATCATTGCACCCCCAAGGCGTTTGTCCCGGAGACTTCTTGGCCTTCACCCTCAATTTCTGGTTGGTCGACTTCCTCCTTCCCGCCGTCATCGAGTAAGTCCTCTCCCGAGTCCGCACTCTGACTCTTCTTCTGATTGTTCGGGTTCTCCCCCTACTCCTGGTTCTCCCCCTGTTACTTTCACCATGTCTACTTTAGGGCCTACTACCAACAGCAACCCCAGTTCTACTGCTAGGTCTATTTCCAGTGGAACCACTACGGGACCTACCTCGACTTCCCCTTTGCTCCCTTATATGGCCCGCCTTAGTCTCCCCAACTTCAATCAGCTGATTAATGATCCTATCTGCCACGATTTCAGTTGGCCTAGTATGCCAACCAAGCTCCCCTCAGACATTCCCAAGTTCGAAGGCCTTGCTAGTGAAGATCCCTCTAACCATATTCGCTATTTCCACATGTGGTGTTCCTCCAATTCCATCACCGATGACTCCATTCGTCTTCGATTGTTCCAACGTACGCTTACCGGCAAAGCTTCTAAATGGTATATTGATCAAGCCACCTCTTCCCATACCACCTTTGCGACCATTTCCCAAGCCTTTTTATCTTATTTCCAGCTCCCCCTCCAATACGACACTGGTACTGAACTCTTAACTTATTTTCATCAATCCTCTTCGACCCGCCTTTCCGCTCATGTCCAGGAATGGCGACAAAGACGGAGCTTGTGTCATGCTCCCCCCTTTGAAGATCGGGTTTACATGGAATATTTCCTTCGCTCTCTCTTACCTCCCATTGGAAAAGATGTCGCATCCCATTTTCCCCAAATCGAAGAAGCCGCCCTCCAAATAGCCTTGAAATATGACCTTATCTATGCTCAATCTAGTTATGTTTATACCATCCTTCCTGACCTCCCCAAGCCCAGTGGCCCTAATGCCTCGGGGGCATCCCACTCTGCCGACGGTATTGTTGGCGCCCTGTCTCATACCTCTGCTCAACCTCTTCTGGGCTATGGTTTCCCTCCAGGAGGGGCCAAGTCCTCCGGCACTTTCCCCCCTCCAGGTAGCATGTATCCAGGATACGGCATGCCTCCTCCTTTTTCCCACACTCCTGCTTACCACAATTTTTCCCATCCTACCCCTTATCCGTACCCATAGCCTCATGTCCCAGCTCCTCCAACATTTGGACCTCCTACTCCCTTGCCTTCTCCACCCCCGCAACCGCACTTACCACCCCCTCCAGGGCAAGTATTTGCGTAGCAGGGGGCAACTAATCTTCTTCCTTCTCAACGGAAGAGGAAAGGAAATCAACCCACTTCTGGTAATCGTGGATCCAATCCTTCAAGTCTTGACTCTACCACTACCAACCAGCCACAAGGCTCTTAGCCCAAGACGGACAGGCCACTTCGCACCAATAAGCCCTGTTCGTGTTGTGGTGTTTATGGTCATTACACTCACGATTGTCCCTTATTACCACAAATGCAGCAGACATGGGAGTCTCAAGCCACCGTGCGGGGACAACACTCCTCCCCTAATGTACCTCCTCATACGGCTACTTATCAACTCACTGTGTTTACTGATTCTTTCCCTCAACAAGGATTTGTGGCCACTCAACCACCTCATGCCTTGGTAACCACTCAACCTTCCCCTTCTGGTTCCTCCGATTACCAGATTCTCATGATGGCTTCTGACCAACCGCTCACCGTCGACCTCAACCTTCAAACTCGGTCCTGTCAATATTCCACTCCTCCCGTTCCGTCTGTTTCTGAGTCCCCATCTTCAAGTCCTACAGAGCCTCTATCGACACCCAATGGTCCCTTCCCTCTGCCAAAAGATGAGGTTCATACCAAGACTCCTAAGGGCCCATTATGCCGAAATGCTACCTCTGGTTGAGTTTCCCATTCGTACAGTATAGTATATGATCTGGCACAATCTCCTGCTACCATTTCAACACTGGAACTCCTCCAGTCATGTCCTTCTCAAAAGAAGGCTCTACTATCTGCCGTGGGTGCTGTAGATCCTGCTGATGACCAATTGATTGTTTTAGACACCTGTCAGTTAGACCATCCCCCTCTTCCTCCTTCTGTTGCTTTCCAAATCCCAGTCAAAATCTGAAATGCCAATGTCGCTCGGTGTATTATTGATGGGGGGGCATCTACCTGTGTGATGTCTGATTCAATTTGGAAAAAACTTGGATCTCCTGAGCTGGCCCCTTCCACAATCACCCTTCATGCGTGGGATGGCCATGCCTCCCAGTCCATCGGCCTCTTTCGTAACTGTCCTATCACCCTTGCGGGTAAGACTGTTTGTGTTGATGTGGAAGTTATCGACGCCCCTCTTGAATACAACATTCTTTTCGGGCATAGTTACACCTATGCCATGTCTACCGTCCCATCCGCAGTCCACCGCAAGATGTTTTTCCCTCATAATGGAAAGATTTTCACGATTGACCAGCTGACTTACCATGAACCAAAATCTTAGACCTCCCCTGAGTCCATCATATCTACTGTCACCAATAAGCCACCCGTTGATTCTTTGACTAGTGTTTCCCCTAGCGTCTACAAAGACTCCTCCTTGCTTGGAACTTTTCCTGCTCCTCCTCCTCCTCCTATCTCTGACCCCAGCTTAGCGAATGTTTGCATGATGAAATCATCTCAGGTTGACCTTTCACAGCCTACTTCGGCTAGTCAGAAACCTCAATCTCACCCACTGCAACCTGCTCCTAGCCCTTCACTTCAGTAAACCAAACCTTTTTCACCTGGACCTTCCCATCCACCTCACATTCAGGAACCTCCCTACCCTCCTGAGTCAGTTCCCTCAGGTCTCCACCATATGGGAGCCATCCCTCCTGGTCATTACCTCATTGGTCAGATACCTTTCCTTGGTCCCCCCCGGCATCTATTCGGTTCCCATCATGGCCACCCTTTCCCTCCCTAATTTAACCTTGGGAATACCAGTATGGTATCTTACTCCTCCAGCCGAGAACCCACCGGGCCACCCCAAACCATACATTGCTGTGAAACCCGTGCAATCGATTCCCTTCAATCCTTCCACCGCTACAGTGCCCCTAGCCCCTCCGCAGGACCCTCCTCACACTGTGACAGCTACAGGCAAGAAAAGAAAAACTCGCAAGGGGGAATCCAAATACAAGGCCACCACACCCGACCCTACCCCTCCCCCACCCACCAAGCCTTGTGCCTTGTGTGATGGTATCGGTCATCCCACCCATACTTGTCCTAAGTTGCCCCGTATCCAACCCATGGTTAAAGTCACGTTCCTTGAATCTACGGTCCCTGAAACCTCTATTTCTTCCTCATCCACAACCAAGAACCCAAAGACTCTTCGCACCAACAAACCCTGTGCTCTGTGTGGTGTCCATGGCCATTATTCTCACCATTTCCCTCACCTCATGCATTACCGAGCCTCTTCAGAGGTCATTCGCGAGTACGAAGTTGAACAAAATCAATCCGCCTCTCCCATCCTTGCTCAATATGCGTCAGGTTTACTCGAGGATCCCTCTGCTACCATTGACATTCCTCCCCCTGATGTTGAGATGTCGGAACTTGCTGCCCCCCTCCTATACCTATAATCATCTGCACGACCCTCGAAGTACATTCCCTCTGAATCCACTCCATCTGTTCTGCTTGATCCCCCTTCAGACACATTCTCCGGCCCTTCATGTTTTGACCATATTTTTACCTGTTCTTCTATCATTCCCCGTGATCACCCGTATCTATGCCTCTCTTCCCATACTGATGATTTAGGTAGATTCACAGTGTCATATGGTTTCCTCAACCTTTCCATTTCCTCCCATAATCATGATCATACCATCCGTATCTCCGATTTTCTTTGCAGCCTGAGTTCCCGCTCTTCATCCCATAGTTCTCATTCATCTCCCTCTCGTTGATCTATGAGTCCTAGACTTCCTACTCGGACTGCTCCCTCCCATAGCCATCAGTGGATGTCTACCCTCTACTCATGCTTCCATCCTTCTTCTCATCCCTCCCATTTTTTGTCTTGTGACATTATTCCACCGGCCCTCTCGTCCACGCATTATCTGGGCTATGCCGATGGGGCAAGTCGCTATTCCCAGAATCTTGCTTCGGCAGCACGGGCCATCTTTACCCCCTTGCATAACCTGGTTCTTGCAAATGGGGTCTGCATTGGTAATTCCACCAATAATCATGCCGAATATGATGCAGTACGTGGTCTCCTAGCCGATGCCCTCTCTCATGACATCCTCCATCTGCATGTTCATTTAGATTCCCTGCTTCTCGTCTTACAACTTAATGGTGTCTATCATGTGCATAACCCTATCCTGTTTAGACAATATTTATGAGTGAAACTTTTAATACGTGAATTTAGAGTCATTTCTTTCAACCATATACCTCTAAGTCAAAATCACTACATAGATCAAATCGCAAATCATGTTCTAGACTGGCATTTATCACACACAAGAAAATAAAATTTAACACCATCAAAAAACTACATAAAAATCATATATATCATATAACATGTGTTTGTAGAGTCCATCTACTCTGAAACTTATGACATGGCCATAGCATGTTACAAAAAACAAAACTACAAAAATGGGGGCACCACTTTCCCCTACATAGACACTGGGGGGCACCAACTACCCTACATCTAATCACTCTCTGGAGGATCCCGAGCTAACGGCTCTACTCCCGCCGCTCGTAGATCATGCACAGTTTGCCCAGCCATCGCCATGCGTCACATGATCCCTCGCCATTTGGAGGGTAGCCCAATACATAACTCTATGTACTGGTTGTCTAAATCCTGCCAACCATGCTTCGACACACTAGTCAGTAGCCCCTCACATCTACAACAGATGTCCTCCAACAGAGCGGCCATATCCTCATTCTGTGTTGTCCTCGATCCACTTGCACCTATAGCTCTAGCTGCTGCAAGTCGTCCCATATATCCACCCGGTTTCACTGGAGCTATATCTTCAGTCCAAAAAGTATAAAGATTAGTACCATGAATACTATTCGCAAAATTTCAAATGCACATAACAGATTAGTTTCTGGTCACTTACCATCGGGTCCCCATACTCGACCAGGCAGAAGCGGCAAGTTCGGATCTCCCCAATAACTCATCCCACTATATGGATAGTCGTCTATGTATAATGGCATATGCTCCCAATGAGTGAAGAAATCTGGTCGAAATACCCATCCGACTGCCCCTCCCCCTCCTCTACACAGTAGTCATCCCCACCGATGCATCCGCGGCTCCCTCAGCCCACCATCAGGTAACTGTACATGAGGTCGTAAGGTCGGGATCTTCTCAAAGAAGAAAGAGCACAATACCGTCCCATAGGCACAATCATGATTCACTTGCCTCTTACATAGCGATAGCTGTCGTTTCACTGATACCAACATCATCTGGGCCCACCCATAGTAGGTCCCACTCAGCACACTCTATAGAATCATCATCTGCTCTCCAGTGATGTGATGGAAGGCCTGGCTGCCCAAGATCTGCAACACTGTTGCGGCCACTGCTCGGGTCTCCAACCTCTCTAGATCCCCAATGGATATCCGAGTCCCTTTGACTCAGACACCTGGTTGACAATGTCGCTCAACAAACTCCATAATGTTACGTCTCCATGGTAACACTGGATGCGTATTTCCCACCATCCCTAATGGTGGGAGACCAATCAAGAAATACATATCCTAGACCGTCAGCTCGATCCTGTGCCCCTAAACTATAAACACCTCATGATCTAGATCCAAATAATTGATAATCCGAGCCAACAAAGGCTCTCCAACCCTTATCAAAGTATTCTCCAAAAATTTCAGAACCCCATACCTAGCCAGTGCACGACAGACACCCTGATCCACTTGGATTTCCATCCGTAATGTACCTAGGTCTCTCTCTCTCCACTTGATCCTTATATCTACCATATCTGCACAAAACCATCATTTTTGTCAGTCCACAGATTAGAAAAACTACATTAACTTACACCAAAACAGAATCTCAGCCCATAACAGGACTGAAACCTCCCACATCTAACAGGTCACACTTTTTGGGCAAATCCTGGGCCAGGTCACACTTTTCAGGCCAAAACCTACGTCCCAGGTCGCAACTTTTGCACCAAAAAGTATGACCCGACCATAATGATGAAGTAGGGGCAGTTACTGAGATTTAAAACCCTAATCTGAACTTTGAAACCATCAAAAACAAAGAGTAGGATTAGGCCTCTTACCTGCAACTGAAGGATCACAATTCCAATGGTCAGTTTTTCCACTACGATTGCCACAAGATTTAGGGCCTTCTCTCTTCTCCACATTCACCACAGCTACACAAGCAAATGAATGATTTTGGAGGGAAAATGCCTTATTAGAAGAAAAACCCATGTTTTTTCTTTCGCCCGCTGCGACCAAACCGTAGTCCCGTTTGACACACCATCTGCACCGTTGGAAAGCTCTCATCGAGCACTTAAATGAGTATCTGTTAGTTTTTCATGTTTTGATACTTCACCAAGACACATTTTTTCCATGAAGGGTCTATTCACCTCTTCTCAAAATCGAATTTATTCACTTACAACACTTGTAATTTGGGCACCACTTTGTCCCCTTACTTGTCTTTGTTCATGTTTATTTTCGTCATGAGCTACCCTATTGTACTCATGCTTTTATGGTCCCCCATTAGACCTCTACTTTGAGGTAGCACCATCGAGTCGCCCTTGTTTAGAGAATCTGAGTTGAGTCCTCATCCGTCATGGATTTTGTCTCGAGTCCCTTTGTACCCCGATATAGCCCTCCATCCTTCATCGTTTGGTCCCTCTCTCGTCTTGCACATTATGGCCTTCAGTACCATTGTCACCTATCCTCTTTGATATTGTGTCAGCTGCTGCAGAGCCATTCACGCCCCTTATGCTCTAACAAGGGAATTCATCCAACCACTCCTCCATATCCCTCATTCCATCATCATCATTAGTGTCTATTTGTTTTCCGCTCTACTATTTTCTCTCATGCCTTAGTTGGGGTTCCATTATTGCCTCACCTATGGCAGACCTACTTCTGTCGACATCAGCTCATTTACTCCAGAAGTCAGGTCTAGGGGGCAGTGTACCTTGGTTCCAGAACTTTTTAGCATGATCGTGATCTATACACTTGATGGTCCAGTGATGTAGCAACAACTTTTGGTGATTCCCGGGCGTGTGTGAGATGTCTCAACCCTCATGAGGGGGTGGCCCTACAGGTAGCCCCCCACATGCCCAGATGACTTCTTCATTTCAGCCCTTGATGCAGCTCCTCTCATTTGATGATATCGGCCTCAGTCGCTTGTAGTGCCTCTTTGATTTGCATGTATCAGTCAGATTTTGTGAGCCCTTCCCCGTGTGTAGGGGGAATTTGGGTGTATTTGTATCTCATGTACTACAATATTATTGTATAAGTCCTGACGATTATTCCAGGCATCGCATGTATGTGGGATTCATCATTTCATTTATCTGGCTCATGTTTAGGCTAGCACATGTTTCATTATTGCGTTTCGTGGTTTTCCGGGCGCCTTATTCTTTGAACTATTGTCTCGGCGGGCATAGGTATGCCTCCCCCGCCACCTTTAACACATGTACCACTTCATCAACTAGAGACTTGTTGCACCTGTAAGTTTCATCTCCTTAGGGTCTAGTCCTTTAGCACATTAGACTACCTTACATTTCTCTCTCTCACTCCTCTCTTGACGCTTAGTGATTGAGTTCTTACAACGTACTTTGGTCATACGATTTGCTCCTAACACTCATACGTTGGGGGACAATCTGTTACACCATTTTTTTGGTCATCTAACCTATTATCATTAGATGAACCCAAGTACACCATGTAAGACCAATTTTACCCTAAGTAAAATTTCTTTCACCATGTGAAATAACATTTGTTTATATTTCCTGGTCATATTTAACCCAAAACAAGGAAATTAATTAAATAAATCATTATTTATTTGATTATTTCCTAGGAATAAGTTATTTAAATCATTATTTAAATAATATTCCTAGTTAAATTTGACTAAATCATTTTTAAGTAATTAAATAAATCATTATTTATTTAATTATATTCCCACCATCTCCCTAAAATAATAAATAAATCATTTATTTATTTATTGTTTATAAATAAAGGAATTGACCCAGGTCAAAAGACCTTTTCCCTCCAACAAATATAATAAAATATTCCTAAAGGGTGATTCTAGAATTTGATTAATAATATTTTATTCATGCACCGAGTTCTAGAACACCCCAATATTTTGTTATAAATAGAAGGTTTTTCCCCATTCATTAGTCACCTTCATTGCATTAGATCACACTAGATCTATTCTTGGTCACCATTTACTGCCTAGAGTCTTCATTGAGTTCTATGTTGCATTTGGGCTTTCTACCACAATAAGAGAGAGGCATTTAGATCTCAACGTTGAGATTCTTCAAGAACCCATCCCATTGAGGTGAGAACTGAGTACCTTTCTTGTTTTCCCTCTCGTGTCCCCCTTTTAATATAGTACAAAAATTCTTCAAATACATCGTCTCCTTGCCTTGTCTACGGATGCATGGAGCGAGGCCTTACTTTATCTCGCTTTAATATCTTTTATGCTTAGATCTCGATTTTTGCAAATATTTATTTGGATCATCTAATTGTATATTTAAAGGTGTTTTATAAATGCATAATTGATGTTAGGCTATTTTTTATGCGTAGCTAAAGTGATCTTTACGATTTTACGAATAAAGATTCATACTAACAACTTTCTTACTTGCAACTAAAAATAATGGAAATGGTGGCATGGATTGTGTGCAATTAGCTTTGGAAGATCTACTTCTTTTTCTATCCAAATAGCTCTCACCAACTCAATTGGTGCAAATGAGGAGCTCAACTCTTATTTATAGACATTGGAGGTATGCTTGAACCTATGTTTTGTCATCTATAAGAAATTTTTCATTATTTTATCTAACAATAAATATTCGTTACTATTTTCAATATGTTTTATATGTTCTAAGGTATTTTTAAGTGATTTTATATAGATTTTTCTGTTACAGACTCAATGTGATATTTCCATTTTGGGACTTTTTCTTGCTCGTGAAAATAGAAAAAACCCTGAGTTACCTTCTTTGGGATCATAAAATCCTATGAATAAGATTTGAGCCATTCTTTTTCTGTCTTTTTCTCGCTCCTTAAACTGAAAAATATACTACGATTTTTCTTCGTCTGACTCATTTCATATTTTACTAAGAATATCAAGTTTACTCATACTCGTAAAAAAATGAGGTGGACATCTATTAAGCATAGGTTTATCACTTTATCTAGACTCAATGGACTAACTATGGAAAATGAATTATGTCAGGTATACTATTAACCCTTTATCGAACCAGGTCATAAACCATGAAAAAGGTACCTCCTTGGAGTCTTCTTTAAGACCCTTTTAGACTCTCTAAATGTGAAAATATTGTCGAGTTTACCCTTTATGGACTCCTTAAAACTAAGAAGATTAGGAAAAAAATGGAAGAAACATCGATTATTATATCAGTATCTGAAGAAATTTTTGGTAGTAGTATATTTTCCATCCATTGAACTTGGAACTTTTCCTAGTATATTCATTTTTTTTCAGCTTATTTTATAACCCTACCACATTATGATTCTTGCCTTGATACCTTGATTTCCCTGCATATTCACGTCCTACTCCACCCGGTGTTCTTGAGTATAAGCTACCGAGTATGTTTTGTATCATGCCTTCTATTGTTAAAGGGATCGTCTACAATTTGTGACCTTTATCAACCATTCAATCATATTCCTATTTCCCTAAGTCAATTCATCCTATTTTTCTACTCTATATTCAAAATCAATCATTTTTTCCCCTTTCGCATCAATTGATGTAGGAATCTTTATTTCCTAAATTTGAAAGATCCCTTCTTGTCGACTTCACCACATTATCTAGGAATTGGATTGAGAAACATCACAGTACTCTGGAGCTTGCAATCCTTAGTGGTAGCTTTTTGTGTGTTGGATTGGGGGTTTTCCCTATTGGATCCCACTTAAATGATTCTACAAGTGTTTGAGCTCAACTTCTTTATTCACACTTTCAATATTATACTACGCATCTTGGATACCATCATCCTTATCAATGAAGATCCTCGCGTCTGTTAATGGTTTTCATCATTGACCAGTAAGCAGATGAATTCTTACATGTTCGACATTAGTTGATTTATTCACATTTGTAGAATTATGCTATTATGCGATGGTGATGAATACCTTGGGTAGAGGCTTGCATCACTCAACCTTGTTTCCTCTCCCAAGTTGAGACTATTGGGTTTTCGAGAAATTTTATCAAATTGATTAAATTATGAAATCTATCCAATTTGTTCTTATTGGTGGATGACATGTCATAGATCCATTAGATGTCATTTTGGTTTAGATATTGAGCATGGGAATGCCAACTCTAGACATGATTAGTATATATATTTGACATATGTTTTTTTTTGTATGCCTCCTTCCATTTCAAAAATTTTACACTCTATCTCTCTTCAACTATGATATAAAATATTTTGTCCATCATCTTCTTCTCTGAACTCACGCTTTGGGGGTATCTTTTATATAGGGAAATACCTCCTCATTAGGTTAGAGGAGAATATCAAACACTTGGCTGAGATACACCCCTGTTTCAGGCCTTTTTAAAGCTATAACTTGCATTGTGTCGA
>JAXQQM020068636.1:0-76982 GCA_034641835.2 Pinus albicaulis | reverse complement strand
ATATTTACACTAAATTCAATATTGTACAATAACTTTTAAGAATATTAAACATATGATTAATATGTAATATTTGAAAATTTAGAGGTTGGTTTTTCTAAAACCTTATATCAAAAAGCTACTCAATACCAATTTATAATACTTTGGTGGAGATATTAGAAATCATTATGGACTTTTATTTCTAAATAAGTTGAAGAAACTAAGTCCTAACTCTAACACATTACCAAAGAAATGTAGAACAACACATTACCTTACTATTAATAACCTTACTACTAATAAAGTAAATAACATATTTTAATGGGTAAAGGATAATCTATTAGAATCATGTGGATAATATTCTAAGATTTAATGAAATGATTCAAATGATTCTCCATTCTCATTAACACTTACTTAAAAGGAGTTAATAAATTAAAATTAACTAATTAAGTGAAATTTAGGCATAAAATTTCCTAACCATACAATGTTAGTTGATTGCATGGGGTTACTCTTAAGAGCCTCATGTATGTGAGGTAAAAATGCACATGGAGAAAGATTTATAGGTGGAAAAAATCAATGTATCACATAATATGAGATAGACATGTTTGCATGTTTGAGTTGAGATGACAAAATAGGATGGTAAGTGAGTAAATATGTGTCTAGAGATGTCTTCTCAATCACTCATAATGGTTTATGAAATAGAATATGAGAATTCCTAATATGTATGAGTTTGGTGAGTGAAAATGAAAATGATATTTATTGGATGATGCTATATATTGTGCAAGTTTACACATGAAGCACGTAATTGTATTTATGAGTATATCTAAGTAAAAAGAGGCTATGAGAGTTTAGATGCATAAATGAATAGCTTTAGCGCACTCAAAATGATGAAAATTTCCATAAATAGGAATCCATTTGAATAAATTCTTATAGAGAAATGAAACTATATGCTAGGAATAAAGGAAAATTTAAATTGAAAATACTCCCCATTATTTCTCATTGAATTCATCTTGGATTCGTCATGGCTAGCCACTGACTTCATGAATAGGCTATTAGAAAAATTTAAATGGCCTCCCATTCACATAATAGTGTATATAATGCTTCCACTATCGCAGTCTCACTAGAAGGAATGATGATGTTGGAAGTAGTGATGGTACCAACAAATCACAGAGCGAAACCTCTTGAACATGATCGCAACTTGGTGATTGAAACTAGTTGAGGGTGATATTTTGATTTTCAATGTAGCTCTCCTTCTTTCTTAACCAAAGGAATTGATTGCAAAATTTCAACATAGGGTGACTTTTACTCTAATAAGAACATCAATTGATAGCATGATCTCTTAATATAGTAAATATGATGTTCATTTTTAGTAATACTATAATATTTTGTGGGATTTGACAATAAAATAGCATCCAAGATTTTTATTTTCTTGGACTCCTAAAATTGTCCATCTTGTATCCAATGGTACTTTATATGAATGTTTATGTGTTGTTGACTACAAACACTATTACCGATGAAATAGGTAACTGCACTGGTACCTACTTTTTGAGGTAGCAAGAAAAACACCCGATTTTGAAAAGTGGTGATGCAGAATCATAAAAACAAATTGGAGCATGTTTTTGGCTCTTTAAGTTTTTTTTAATTTATTTTTATTTTTTTATGTGATATTTTTTATGTCGATTTTGAATAGTGGTGATGTATCATCACCAACGTTTTTTTATAGGATTGATTTTGACACTATAGATTTTCTAATGTCTTCTTCTTCCATGAGATGTTTATTTTTAAGTGCATTTATGTACTTGTGTTTTAAAATTTTTAAAAAAAATATTTTTTTTAAAATAAAAATTTGTAATGATATCTTCACTTTTTGACATAGATAAAAAAATGGAAAAAGGGTCAATATTCTAAAGTTTATATTTTCTACATGTTTATGTATTGCTAATTAATTTTTCAGTGCACATCAAATAATTGTCGCTAAAAAACCAATATTTTGAACAACATGACAAAAAAAATACAAATTTTCAATATAAATGGAATGCAAAAATTACACTTTTAGAGACTTTTTGTTCAAAAAAACATGTTAAATAAACTAAATTTTTTGGGAGAATCTTAACAAGAAAACTTAAGAACATAACATTTTTATTTAACTTTATGTCAAAACATAATAGTAATCACATGTTTTTTGCAAAAAAAAAAAGAGGTTTTTCTCATAAAATATCAAAGTCTAAACATTACAAGTAAAGATGATTAATAGATCTCAAAAATGAAATTTTTTTGCCAGCATAACTTAAACATCATCAACAATATCAACTAATACATGTTCAACATCATCTAGAACATCATTGATGGCTTCTTCCGCAACATTTTCTTCTTCATTTTGGTCATTTTCATCTTCTAATGAATCTTTCATGTCTGCAAATCTTACAAAGTGTCCCTTTCCAATCACTCCATATAATGGTGGTTCAGGTTCCTTTGCTTTTTTTGCCACACGTGATTTATTAAAATCCCCTCTCCTCAAACCAACTTCTTGCTTCACATCTGGAAGGAATTCAAGAGCGTTAATTCCTTGTTGAATAAATTTGCATTGCACTGGGTCTTTCTCAATGGCAATGCAATTTCTTCCTTTTAGTAGGAAACATGCTAGTGTTGTACCTAATCATCAAGCACAAAAGAAATAAGTAAAAAAATTAGTATGAAGACATAAAAAGTAAAAAATAAAATATTTAAATTTAAATTTGTATAATAAAACTTACCTGAACCTGAGAATAAATCCAAAACCCATTATCCTTCATTTCAACATAGATCTATAAGATAGTTAATCAATGCTTGTGGTTTTTGATAAATGTTAACTATATCTCCTTTTGCATCTTTATCCTCATATGTTAGTTTTCTTACAACAACATCATGAACCAATACTTGACTATGACTCTTCCCATCTACTCGATTCATAAGAATATGCTTATAGCTATCCTCTTTTGTCCAACATTCAACATGGATGAACTCACAATCATTTATAATAGGCTGATCTTCGGAAGAAACAAAATTTGACTTATGCCTGTAACATAATATAGTAAAATTTCAATTAAATTTTACATGAATAAAAAAATTTAGGAGTAATTAAACACACAATTTCAAAGTATTACCATCTAATTTGCATCCTTGAGTTTGCTTTACCCTTGAAGCTTGTTAATAACATTTGAAACTGTGTGTCTTAATGAAATGTCACAAATCGCCAAAGTGGTGATGTTGTTACTTCTTGAAAACCCGTAACCAATTTACTAAAATCTTGATAAGTATATGGTTCTCTATCATAATCAATGTCTGGGAAATTGAAACCATGAGGAATATTTGCAATAACTAAGGCATATTCCCTTTTAGGTATTAGTGATGCAATGTCTTCACATTCACCTTGTATTATTTGATATTGGATACTGTCGAGCCCATTCCAAATGTAATGATTAAGAGTAGAATCAAGTTCAGCATTCATAAGATGCTTCTTTCTCATGTTTTCCAACTTAATTTTTTCAATAAAGCTTTTGAAAGTATCTGGTACTCCATTTCCATCCTTTTTCAACATCTTTAATGGCATAAAAATATATATATGTATAAGTAATAAAATAAAAATAGTTTAAATATGAATAAAATGAATGTATAAATCAACATACCTTATTGAATGCAATATAAAAATCTTTAAGTGTTGTTGTAGAACTTGCTTCTGGGTAGTGGCGCACAACATCATCCCAACTGTCTTGATTCAACATTTTAACCATGTGTTTTTGTATTTTCATAAAAAAATTATGACTGAATAAATCATTTTAAAATTGTTAATATAGTGACATGTATAACAAATTCTACCAACATCATTATGTTTTATTTAAAAGAAAATTATAATGAAAGGAAAATAAGAAATAATTCAAGAAACTTACTTTTGAAATTCTGCACACATTTCTTCCATTGATAATTCACTCGACTTCACACGGGCTAATACTGATTTGACTAATTTATCATCCTTCACACCTTGCATTGTTCTCCAAGGTGTAATAGTCATATCCTCTGGAAGCTGCTTCATTTCAGGACCCCCCTTATTGTTGGTACATATTATGGGTTTACTCTTTCTAACCTTCTGATTTTTTATGGAAATATTCTCCCACCGATCAAAAATCTCATCAATCAAATCCCATACCTCCCTAGTTCTAAATGCCAACTGAAAAATGTTATATGTGCCTCTGAAGAGATTTGTATTCAATTTTCCATATTTTGTTTTTTTTTCATCAATTTGATAACCTGTTTCCATTAAACATTCCTTTCGAAATGCTACACTAACTTGTGTCTTATCCCCACCACATTTTTCTATGAATTTATTATGAATAAATCTGACCCTTTGGATGAAATTCATTTTCATTCTGTACTCATTATCTGCATTATGATCCCATGCCAATAACTTTGATTCTATTTCTGTTAAGCCAGCGTAAATGATGCATTTCACTGTTTGAAAAAGATAGTTATTGGGATATTCTGCAATCAATTGTCTTTTAGCCTCTATTGAATGGTTTCCTCCAATTACATAATATTTATAATCAAAACATTTTGTCTTGTCAAATGCTTGTTTGTTGGGAACCTGACATGGATCGACAAGAACCACATAATCCACCACATGCGCATATGGATTGAACTTGAACAATGTTTTCAGATTATGTACATGTAGGTGATGGGCCTTTCTAATTTGATATTGAGATTGTCCTTCATCTGGCCTATAAAATTGGTTGACATTAAGCTCAAATGTTTGGCCACCAAGAATTAATTTATTCTTCCTCAACTCATATCGAATAGCATTTTGTTTTGTTTTAATAATGCCATCCTCTAACTCAACACCTAGTGTTATGATTTCTCTGGTTCCGTTAGAGCTTTCAGTTTGTTCTTCACTACTGCTCACGACCTTTACAGGTTCACCAATATTTGATTTCCTTGTCTTATTGGTTAACATATCAATTCTTTTATAAACAATTTCTTCATCATTAGGTAAAACAGAGACATATTTCATGATTTTTATTTTTGGTGTCTGATTTGTTTTCTCCTTTTGCACAACAGTTCTAATCTCCTCCTCACTAATTCTATCATAATTTTCAGTTTCGTGTTCAACATATTCAAAAGAAACATGTTTAATTTTACTAGATTGACCCATCTTAATGATTCTTGGTTGATCCCCTCTTTGTACTATTGCAATGTCACGAGCTATTGATCTTTGCTTCAATCTGCTTTCCTCTGCTTTGTCTGTGTGGAAAGTGTTGATCACATGCATAACATTTGGCTCCAAATAATAAATACCTTCAAACATGTTTGAAAGACTCGGAACAAAATCCTATGAAACAAAATAAAACATGTCAATGATCAATAATTTATAAAAAATTGAATCATCCTTACAATAATGCATAGCGGAAATAAAAATAAGCATACTTACGATGTTATTTGCAATGTTTCTTGAGATTTCTTCATAAAACTTTGTAGATCTTTCATCTGTGTCATACTTGACCTTTGATAGACTATATCTAACCTTCTCACGTATTAGCCTTCCTTGCAAGAACATATATAGTGTTTGTATTCGGGACCATACATATGTCTCGTACTCTTCCCATCACATCATATGGCTCATTTAAGTCAATCATACCACAAACCAGATAGATATGTATATCAGCCTTCGTTTCATTGTCTTCAAGATACCATGAGAAAGAAGTTTTATCTATTTCCCCGGTGTTCTTCAAATCAGAAATAATCTTTAAAAAACCTGGCACCCCACTTGCTTGAATTTTATTAGTGTGTGCAACAATGTCCTTACTGCGTCCAACAGTGTCCATAGTGCGTCCAGCTGCAACTTTAGATTTGGGAGTTGTATCCATAGTGCGTTGAGCTGCAACTTTAGATTTGGGATTTGTTGCCTTAGGTGCAAAACATTCACATATATCTTTTTTGATATCATTTTCCTGATAAAAAGAAACATATATATTAGTTAATGAGAAAATAATGTCGATAAAATAAATTTAAAAAAAAAAATTTATTTGTAAAACTAAATAAATTGAAATTAATCCAGTAAAATTAACTATAGAAAATTTTCATTTAAAAACAAAATATTATAAATTATATTTAGATATATGTATATATATCTATATAATATGTTTTGAATACATTTTATAAAATAAAATAAAAATTTGTTTTAAATTGTATAAAACAATTTAAAAAAAATAAACATTATTTTCAAACTTAAGTTTTTGTTTAATATTTAAAAAAAACAAAAAAAATACTTATTGTTTATTACAAATGTTAAAATTAATTTTTTTTTTTTTAGCTAAAGATTTTATTAAAAAAACATAATAATGTTAAATTTTTTTTTTTAATTTTAATTTTTTTTTTTTATTAAATTTAAACTTAATAAATAATATTATGAAATTTTAAATATATTGAATAAAATTAAAGCATATATGTTAAAATTAAAATTTTAATAAAAAACTTATAATTTTTTTTTTTAATTTTATTTTACAATATTAAAATTTATGAAAGTTTAAAAATTTTAAATATAAAATCAAATTTAAATTTTAAAGTTTATATCATATTAATATATAATTATATACTTAAAAAAAAAAAAAATACTATAATATAAAACCTTATAATTATTTTTAAAATTTTAAATATTTATATTAAATATTTAATACAAAACATTTTTATTTAAAACAAAATTAAAAAAACAAATTAAATTTTATTTAAGTTTTATTTTATGTTGAAATTAAAAAATAATTAAAATAAAAAATTAAATTTTTTTAACATTTATTCTATATTTAAACTTAAAAATAAAAATAAAAATAAAATATTTTTTTTATGCCCACTGGGGCCAGAGGTCGGTCGGGTGGCGCCCGCGGCTGCTTGCCCAGCCGGGGGCCGAAGGCTGGCTGGGTAGCCACCCGCAAATGCCACTCGGCTGGCCTCCGGCCTCCGCCCAGTCGGGGGCTTGAGGCTGGCCGGGTGGCGCCGCGGGCAGCTGCTCAGCCGGTCTCAAGCCCCCGGCTGGGCGGAAATCGGCCTCCACCCAGCCAGGGGCCTGAGGCCGGTCGGGCGGCTACCAAGCCGGGGGCTGGAGGCCGGCTGGGCAGCCGCCCAAGCGCAAAATATTTTTTTTTTCCAATAAAAAAAATAACTATATAAACAATTTAAATTTTTAAATTTTTTTTTTTAACTAAACTATTATAAAAACAAAATTTTAAAAAATATATATATAAATACAATACAATACAATAAAAAATAAAAAATAAAAAATAATTTAAAAAAAATTGTATAACAATACAATAAATATAAATTTTAAATTTTATAATTATAATCTTAAAAATAAAAAGTTTGTTTTAAAATATAATACTCTACCAAATAAAATTTAAAAAAAAAACAATAATATATATATATATATATATATATATATATATATATAAACAAAATCAAATTTAAATTATAAATTACAATTAAAAATAAGATTTAAAATTTAAATAAATCAAAATAGAATATAAAATCAAAAAATTGTCAAATAAAAAACAAAAAGACAATTTAAATAATAAAACCACACACACACACACATATATATATATAATAGAACTAATTTTTTTTATGTGGATGGTCGTTTTACGGATTTTTCTGTTTAGATGAACCTATAAACCCTAAAAAAGAATAAAAGAAAAAATCTAAATTTTTTTCCTAAAAACCCTAAAAAATTTAGTTTTTTTTTTAATTTTCTTCACTAAAAAAAATATGAAAAAATTATGGTTTTCGAACCTAAAAACCTTTAAAAAATAAATTTGAACACAAAAACTATAGAAAAACAGATTTTCAACAAAATCGTCTTTAAATGGACAAAATAGAAGGAAAACTAACCTTTGAAATACAAAAAACTGTTGTCACCAATGCCAACACAACGCCTCCACAAAATTACCAATAGCAACACAACGCCTCGAATGCTAATGCAATGCCTCCACAAAGTTACCAATGCCAACGCAACACCTCCACAAAATTACCAATAGCAACACAACGCCTCCAATTCCAATGCAATGCCTCTACGAAGTTACCAATGGCAACACAACACCTCCAGAAAATTGCTCTAACGAATACCAGAAAACTTGATGTGATGTGATGAATAAAAACAATGATTCTTATTATATAGTGAATATTGTGTGATTGGTTTACTGTTTAACGAATGTGGGATTAAAATTTAAAATTTAAAATATTTACATGTAGTTTATTATAGTTAAAATACTTAATATTTGCATGTAGTTATCATAGTTAATATTTTATTTAATATTTACAAATACTTTAATGTTAAATAATTCAAATATAATCTCAGATTAAAATTTAAAATATAAAATACTTACATGTAGTTAATTATAGTTTATATTATAGATAAAATAGTTAATATTTGCATGTAGTTATCATAGTTAATATTTTAGTTAATATTTCCATGTACACATTGTTTAAAACCATGGGATTAAATTTTAAAATTTAAAATATTTACATGTAGTTAATTATAGTTAATATTATAGTTCAAATAGTTAATATTTGCATGTTGTTACTATTGTTAATATTTACATGTAGTTAATCTCAAATCATTCAAATAAGAAAATTATTTTAGTTTCGAAAGCGTGCACGAAAAGAATATTTTGTGGATATTTTGAATAGAAAGTATGGTGAAATATTTCAAGACCAACCGTTTATTAAGAAATTTTGAAATATATTTTAGATGAATATAATGTAGGTTTAAAATTTAAAATATTTAGATGTAGTAATTATAGTTAAAACAGTTAATATTTGCATGTAGGTATTATAATAATATTATAGTTAATACTTACATGTAAAATATGCCAAATCATTAAAATAACAACATATTTTAGCTTGGAAGGCATGCATGATAGAAATATTTTGTGGATATTTTGAATATAAATATTGGTAAAATATTTCAACACAAACAATTTATTAAAAAAAATTCAAATACATTTTTTGACTAATATTTTGTACGAAATATTTGAAATGAAAATTTTGGAGGGAAATTTTTTCGCGAAATTTTTTGGGCGGAAAATTTGGAGGGAAATTTTTTCGCGAAATTTTGTTTTTGGGGGGGGGGGGATTTGGAGAGAAATTTTCAGTATTTAAGCTATATATTGTAAGTGGGAGAGGCATTTGTATCATTCAACCTATTATTGTTGAAAGCCATGGTTTCTTCTGATAGCAAAGTTTTTCTTTGTACAACATCATCATCTTCGTCACGCAACAACTCTATTCAGAGTGATGAATATAACAGGAGTTCGTTCACCGTGAATAGAGAGTCAAAAAATCGACTTGCTCGTAATCCTAAGGATGATGAGAACAAAATTGATGAAGCGCAGCAAAATGAAATTTCTATAAATCAAGAGTCAGTTATTCCACTTACTCTTAATCCTAAGGATTATGAAAGCAACAGTGATGAAGGGCATGATGAAGAATTTCCAGAGTCAAGATTTTCACTTCGTCCTAATCCTAAGGATTATGAGGGCACCATTGATGAAGGGGGAGATGAAGAATATCCACTTCAGCTTAATCCTAAGGATTATGCAAGAACCACAAATGAAGAGGGGAATGAAGAATTTGCAGAGTCAAAATATCCACTTCGTCTTAATACTAAGGATTATGCCAGCACCACTGATGAAGAGGGGAATGAATAATTTGAAACATCAAAATATCCACTCTTTCCTAATCCTAAGGATTATGCCAGCACCACTGATGAAGAGGGAGATGTAAAAATTACAGAGTCAAAATATCCACTTCGTCCTAATCATAAGATTATGCCAGCACCACTGATGAAGAGGGGAATGATAAAGTTCCAGGGTCAAAACATCCACTTCGTCCCAATCCTAAGGATTATGCCAGCACCACTGATGAAAAGGGAAATGAAAAATTTACAGCGTCAAAAGATCCACTCCGTCCTAATCCTAAGGATTATGCGAGCACCACTGATGAAGAGGGGGATGAAAAAATTCTAGAGTCAAAATATCCACTTCGTCCTAATCCTAAGGATTATGTGAGCACCACAGATGAAGAGGGGAATAAAGAATTTTCAGAGTCAAAATATGCATTTCATCCTAATCCTAAGGATTATGCCAACACCACTAATGAAGAGGGGAATGAAGAATTTGCAACGTCAAAATATCCACTTTGTCCTAATCCTAAGGATTATGCCAGCACCACTGATGAAGAGGGGGATGAATTTCCAAAACCAAAATTTTCACTTCATCATAATCATAACGATTATAAGTTTGCCACTGATGAAAGGGGGGATGAAGAATTTCCAATAAATATAGATTCAAGGCATTCACTTATTCCTAATCCTAAGGATTATGAGAGCACTAGTGAGGGAGGGGAGGGGCGGGATGAATAAATTATAGTGAATACAAATTCAGAGCTTCCACTTATGCCTAATCCCAAGGATTATGAGAACACCACTGAGGAAGGGGAGGATGAAGAGTTTCTTGCAAATAATAATTTTAGAGGAACATATATGAATATTTTATTTTCTCTACGTGATCATTTCAAAGACACTCATGGTGATGAATAATTGGATCCTCCGAGGGAAGAATTTGAAAGCATGGATCAAGATGGTGAAGAATTTCGTCTAAGTCAGGGTTACAAAAGCAACGATGATTCTTATGAAATGTTTTCTTCAAGTGATGATGGTAAAGAAAATTTTCTAGGCAGTGATGTTGATGAATTTCTTAACTATGTTGAGGATGATGATAATGGGGATAATATTCCTCCTAATGGTGATGAAAATGATTTTACAAAGGATGATGGAATGATGAAGCCGTTGCAAGAAAATATTGCAACTAGGAGTAGGAGTAGACATTTTCATATCAATCCAAAACATTCTAGTTATACAAGGGTGAGGACAAAATATGTCACCAAAAAAAGTTCTGTTGTTCATTTGATTTCAAGTGAATTTTGTCGAAGGGATTGCTTGAAACATATGGATTTCAACTTTGTTTTGGAGAAAAGGAAAACATATATTTCAATGAATAAAAGCATGCAAAATTCATATTTAGTGGGTTGCATGCAATTAACACTAGCAGGTTATGATTATCATGTTGGGAATGTATTGCTCTGCAAAAAGACTTTCAAAATGTTGCATTCAATTGGTAATTTTCGTTTGTCAACAATCCAAGAAAAACTGGAAAATGATCCCACATATTATTCAGAAGTACGTTATAAACAAGAGGTGGGGCCGTTTGCAAATACTGTTAAGACGTGGATGAAAGACTTATTTTCAAATCATGGAGAGCGTATGCCAAATAAAGACACAATACATATTCCAGATAATTTCTCGAGACGAGAAATATTCACCTTATATAGAGATTATGCAGAAACTGTTGAAGGAGTTGGTAATTTTATTACATATTCTTATTTTACAAGGTTATGGAAAAATGAATTCAACAATGTTCGTATTCCTAAGAAGACAAGGATGGGGGTTTGCAGCACATGTGCTTCTCTTAAAGCAAAAAGAGATAAATATGAAGGGGAAAAAAGAGGTATGCGTTCAAAACATTGTTTTTTAAAATTGGATAGTTATCAACTATGAAAATATATTTATTCATATGCTTCTTTTATTTTATGTACATATTCCGTTGTCAAAGAACTTCAAGACCATCGCAATCAACAAACAAATGAAAGGAAAAAATTGTATAAACATCAAAATAAGTGTTATGATCATCCAAATAAATATTTGGTTTTGATAATTGATGGTATGTACCAAAAGAAAACACTTCTTCCACATTTTGTTCACATGCCAAAAAAATTACAGGAGGAAAATTTCATTCAGTTTCACTTAGTTTGTTGTATGGTATTGAATGAGAAGATGTTTCCAAGGGTATTCTTCACAGCTCCAAATATTCACAATGATGCAAATATGACCATAACTATAATCCATGATGTGGTTACTCATTGGTTTGGTATTCCTTCTGAAGTTTTGTATTTACAATTAGACAACACAAGTCGTGAAAAAAAAAATCAAGTTCTTTTTGGGTATCTAAACATGCTCGTTGAATTGGGAATTTTTAAAAAGATAAAGGTTGGTTTCCTTCTTGTTGGGCATACTCATGATCATATTGATCAAATATTTAGTCTTTTTTTAGTAACATTGAGGAGGAAAGGTGTTGGAAGTCTTCCATCATTAATTGAATGTATTAAGAAATTTTACATTCCAAAGCCTGTTTTTCATGTGTTGGATTAAACTATTGACATGCGAAGTTTTATTTTGGGATCGCATGGTGAGGAGAAATGCATTGAACAACTTAACGACATTAGCTTCCAGCATCAATTTCGTATCAAAAAAATTGGTGGGATAACACTTATATGGGGCAAGAAGTATTCAACTGTTGTAGAATGGGGGCCATCAGTAGGTTTAGCATTTTTGAAGTTCATTCCAGAGCGTCCAATATTTTCATCAAAGATATTGTTATTACAGTCAGTTGATGAACTCCATAATGCACGAAGGCATAAGAGAGACATAAATTATTCTAAATGTCTGGAGGAAATTAAAAGATGTATTAGAGATACATATGAGTACTTCGATGTTGCTGATTCAGTTTGGTGGGAGTCTTTTTTCAATGATCAAAGTGATATGATTTCAAGATCAATAAATGTGGATACGCTTTTGAAGAATCCTTTTTTTTTGCCACAAAATATACCAAATGAACATCAGGAAACACACATTGTTGAACAACAACAGCCTTAAGTTATTATTAATTCCCCACAGGTAGAGGAAAGATAAATCTATATTGGCTCTAGACGATCACGTGCACAACGTGAAGCCATGGAAGACCTTTACAAGGGTTCTGTGCAGAATGTTAAAGAGGGTTGCATTATAGCATTGTTAGCAGATGAAGATCCACTTGGCTATCCATTCTGGATTATGAAGGTCATAAAGGTCATTAATGAAAATGAAGATATTATAGTTGTTGATGTACATTGGTATGCGACAAATACCCACCCTTTCAATGGTGTGTACAAGCCAGAGATGGTAGTTGAAAAGAAAATTGGCAGAAAGACAAAAATAAAGGGCACAAATATAAATCATCGCCGCACAGTTGCCTTAAAATTAGAGGATGTTGACATACTTGTGTATGACTTCAATTTGACAAAGAGAGGAACTCTTCGATTAAAGACCATAAATTTTTTTAAGAAATTGCTACCAGAACAATTACTGTTGAGATAGGTGTTAAAAAATTATATATTACAAAGCAATGCAACACATATAATATGCAGAAAATAAAAGCACACAAACACATAAAACCAGAGAGACACAGATATACTTGGTTCACCCAGTTTGGGCTACGTCCACCCCGAACAGCCAGTCCTTCCTTTCTATTATCCAGCAAAATGAAGAGACACAACCTACAGTAGATCTGTTGTAATATCCTCTATTCTCTCTCACAATCTCCCTCTCTGTTTCTCACTCTGAGAATACACATACATCACACAGCTATAATACAATACCCTCATAAAATCGAGGGGTTACCTTCTAGGGCAAAAAACCCTAAACTAAACATAACTTCTACCATCAGATCATTTGCCTAATGAACGGCCCAGATTGACTAAAAATTACTATACTTTTACAAGGAAATTTTACATTTGTTTTTAGCTTAGAGGATGCTGCCCCCAAAACCCCCCCGGGGGGGGCTCCATAAGGTCATTTCCACCCCCCTTGAACCCTCCACGGCAGCGATTAATTTACGGGCGGCGTTGCCGCCCCATTTAAGGTATAGGGGTCCAATGATGTGATACAAAGTAAACAAGATAATCAGGCTCCACACCCAATAATCTCCCACTTGGAGACTGATTGTAGCAACTCCACCGCTGCTTCATTTGCTGGACAATGACTCCTCTTTGGACCTGGCTATTTCTCATCTTCATCGTCATCCTTGAAGACCAATTGAAACTGAGCACATTCTAAGTTTCTCCTTGGTTACAACTTTTGTTAGCATATCTATAGGATTTTGGCTAGTGTGTATCTTTTCCAACTTCAACTCTCCATCTTCCAATACTGATCGTATGAAATGGTACTTGAGATGTATGTGTTTAGTCCTGGAATGAAATGTTGAGTTCTTTGCAAGATGAATAGCACTTTGGCTATCACTGTATAGTGTGCCCATATTATGCTTCTTACCCAATTCATTCATAAACCTTTGTAACCAAATCATTTCTTTACTAACCTTTGTAGCAGTAACATAATCTACTTCTGTTGTTGAAAGTGCAACAACACTTTGGATTTTTGAAACCCAACTGACAGTTGTTCCACCTACAGTAAATACATATCCTGTAGTGCTCCTCCTGTTATCTCTGTCGCCTGCCATATCTGCATCAACATATCCCAGTAGAGCAATGTTTGAACCACCAAAGCACAATGCTTGATTGGTGGTACCTCTCAAATATCTGAGAATCTGTTTTACTGCCATCCAATGTTCTTTTCCTAGATTGTTCATGTACCTTCTTACAACTCCCACTGCATGTGCAATATCAGGCCTTGTGCAAACCATTGCATACAGTAAGCTTCCAACTACTGATGCATATATTCCATTTCTTCGTGGGTATTAGGGCACATCTCCCTACTAAGTTTGAAATGGCTAGCAAAAGGTGTACTAACTGGTTTTGCATTCTGCATATTAAATCTAATAACACCTTTTCTATGTACTCATTCTGAGACAGTGTTAGTTTGCGATTTTTCCTGTCTCTAGTTATCCTCATACCAAGGATTTGTTTTGCAGCTCCAAAATCCTTCATTGCAAATGAATTTGCCAATTTTCTTTTGAGCACATTTATTTCCTGCATGTTAGACCTTGCAACAAGCATGTCATCTACATACAATAACAATATAATATAGCTACCATCATTTTTCCTTTTCAGATAAACACAATGATCAGAGTGACATCTAGTATAACCTTGTTCAGACATAAACTTGTCAAATTTTAGATACCACTGCCTTGGAGCTTGTTTTAAGCCATACAAGATCTTCTTTAACCTGCACACCAATTTTTCTTTCCCTTTTACCTCATATCCTTCTGGTTGCTGCATGTATATCTCTTCCTCCAAATCTCCATGGAAAAATGTTGTCTTTACATCTAACTGTTCAAGATGTAAATCTTCCGCTGCTACAAGACTTAAAATAGTTCTGATTGAATTCATTTTAACAACAGGAGAAAATATTTCATCAAAATCAATACCTTTCTTCTGTACAAACCCCTTCACCACAAGTCTAGCTTTGTACCTATGTTTTCCTCCATCTTCTTCCTTTAGCCTGTAAACCCATTTATTCTGCAATGTAGTTTTACCTGCAGGCAACCTGACTAAGTCCCAAGTCTGGTTATGCATTAAGGAGTCCATCTCTTCTTCCATGGCTAGCTCCCACTTCTTCCTGCTTTCAACTTGCATTGCTTCTTCATAACATTCGGGTTCACCAGAATCAGTCAGCAATAAATAATATAATGAAGGAGAGTATCGTTCAGGGGGTCTACTTATCCTGGTAGATCTTCTAACACCACTTTCAGGTGTTTGAGGTGCCTGTTGTTGTTGTGGTAGTTGCTGCTACTGTGGTTGTTGATTATTATTATTTTCAGGCACCTTTACTTTTTCAGTTATCTCATCAAGAACCGTGTATTCCTTACTTTCTTTTTCCTGTTTCTTTTCCTGTAACTGATTCTTATACACGAACTTTTCATTGAATATTAAATCTCTGCTCCTAATGATTTTGTGATTTTTATAATCATATAAGCGATAACCAAAATCATTAACACCATATCCAATAAAGGTACATTTCTTTGATTTTTCCTCAAGCTTTGTCCTATTTTCTTTATTAATATGCACAAAGGCCTCACAACCAAAAGGATTTAAAAAAGAGTAGTTTACCTTTTTACCTGTCCATGCTTCCTCTGGAATACCACTATCTAAGGAACTTGAAGGCCCTTTGTTTATTAGATAAATAGTAGTATCTACAGCATCTGCCCAAAATTGTAAAGTCAATCCCGCATGCAATCTCATGCACCTTGCACGCTCCATGATTGTTCTGTTCATCCTCTCTGACACACCATTTTCTTGTGGTGTTCTTGGAACCGTCTTCTCTCTATGAATTCCATGCTATGAACAGTACCTATAAAACTCTTTGCTGCAATATTCACCTCCATTGTCTGATCTGAGACACTTAAACTTATTTCCTATCTCAATCTCAACCAAAGCTTTCCATTTCTTGAAAATATCAAATACATCAGATTTATTTTGAATATAATAAATCCAATTTTTTCTATATGCATCATCAATAAACATAACATAATAGCGAGAGCCACCGAGAGATGATACCTGAGCAGCTCCCCATACATCTGTTTGCACAAGCTCTAATTTTTCACTCTTCTTTTCTTTCCCAACTCTGAGAAATCTGACTCTCTTCCGTTTTCCATAAATGAAATTCTCACACAAATCCAAATCAAGATTCTTCAAACCTGGCAACAAATTTCTTGAGTGAAGAATCTTTATCCCCTTCTCACTCATGTGTCCGAGCCTATGATGTCATAATGTTGCTTCTGCTCCTTTGGAAGTTAAAGCATTAACAGAGTTAGAAATACCATTACATAAATAAAATGTACCAACCATTTCGCCTTTTTCTATTACCAGGGCTCCTTTGGTAACCTTCCAAGCTTTATCTGTGAAAATTGTCACACAACCTTCACTGCCTAACTGCCCTGTTGAAATCATATTTTTCTTTAGATCTGGAACATGCCTTACCTCCTTTAATAGCCATTGGTTTCCTTTCTGCTGTTTTACAAGAACCTTACCCATTCCAACAATTTTACAGGGTTTATCATCACCCAAAAGAACTTGTCCAAAATCTCATTGAACATAGTCATGAAAATCTTTCTTATCAGGTGTGGCATGGAATGAAGCCCCTAAATCTACAACCCAAGAATCAGTAACATTTTTGAAAGAAAGAATCAAAGCATCTTGTAACACATCACCTATCACATTTGCTTCATCGGATTGTTTTCTTGTTGTGTGTCTCCTTCTTTTCCCTTTCGAGATCTACAGTCTTTCTTTAGGAGTCCTTTCTTTCTGCATTTCCAACACACTATCCCCGATCTGGACTTGGATCTGCCTTTCCTTGATTTACTGCGATATCCCGAGCTCTTTCCTCTTTCCATTCTCCTTCCCCTAGAATTTTCACTCAAAGCATTACCCGATGTCTCATTGGAGCTTTTCCATTGCATTTCCTCGCTAAGGATAGCACCAACATCATCAAACTTTAAAGTACTAGATCCAGAGACAGAGTTACTAATGGCCATTACTAAACCATTCCAACTCTCTGGCAATGAGCACAAGAATAACAGAGCTCTAACTTCATCATCAAATTTTACCCCTACAAAACTTAACTGACTGGTAACTGTATTAAATTCATTTAAATGGTCTGCAACAGATCCACCTTCCGACATCTTCATATTAAATAGTCGTTTCATAAGAAATACCTTGTTTGAGGCCGAGGGTTTTTCATATAGTTTCGCCAACGTCTGCATCAAACCCTTTGCTGTTGTTTCCTTCGGAATATTGAAGGCGACTGATGCTGCAAGGCACAACCGTACTATTCCGAGTGCCTTTCTATCGAGAATGTTCCATTCCGCGTCTGTCATGGATGTCAGCTTCTTTGTTTTTCCGCTCAATGGTAGGTACAGATATTTCTGATACAGATAATCTTCCATCTACATCTTCCACAGCAGGAAGTTTTGGCCGTTAAATTTCTCGACCCTAAACTTACCATCTTCCTCCATTGCTCCCACTCGAGCCAGGAACCCTTCTTTCCTGCAAGTTTATCAGCCAAATATACCTTCGGCTTTGATACCAGTTGTTAAAAAATTAGATATTACAGAGCAATGCAACACATATAATATGCGGAAAATAAAATCACACAAAACACATAAAACCAGAGCGACACAGATATACGTGGTTCACCCAGTTTGGGCTACGTCCACCCCGAATAGCCAGTCCTTCCTTTCTATTATCCTGCAAAATGAAGAGACACAACCTACAACAAATCTACTCTAATATCCTCTGTTCTCTCTCACAGTCTCCCTCTATGTTTCTCTCTTCAATAATACACATATATCACACAGTCGCAATACAATACCCTCATAAAAGTGAGGGGTTGCCTTCTAGGGAAAAAAACCCTAAACAAAACATAACTTCTACAGTCAGATCATTTGACTAATGAATGGCCCAGATTGACTAGAAATTACTATACTTTTACAAGGCAATTTTACATCTGTTTTTAGCTTCAGGGGCGCTACCCTCGAAACCCCCCCCAGGGGGGGGGGGGCTTCATAAAGCCGTTGTCGCCCCCCCTGGACCCCCCACGGCAGTGATTACCATTTAAAGTACAGGGGTCCAATGCTGTGATACAAAGTAAACAAGATAATCAGGCTCCACACCCAACAATAGGACTCTGCAGAATGTAGTCATAGATCTACAAGACATTTGAACTCTAAAATGGTGGGCATGCATGTTGACTCAGATGGAGCACTAGTTGATGAAAGAGAAGAATATGGATCATCTTCATCTGCATCGATTCATTCATCTGAATATGTAGGTTTTTATGGTGTGCCAGAACCTATGGTTGATTTTGAATAACTGTCAAAGACACTTTTATGTAATTGATGTTTGCATGGTAACTTGAAATAAACATTTTGACTTCCATTTGATTTTTCTTGAAGTTATGAGGCATTTCTATGTTTGTTGGATTACATGTTTTAATTATGTAGAATTTATCTCTTTATAATATTGACAACGGAACAATGAATTACAAAAATAATTTATGTTATATTCAATGTACCAATGTTGATATTTTGATTAAAAGTAAAATATAAATTAGAAATTAATGTTGAATTTTTAGATTATGCAGTGATATTACCATGATATTATGTATTGTTACCATTTGGTATAAGATACTTTTAAAATTTTTAATAATTATATGCGTTATTGAAAGTGAACACTTTATTTTGATGCTTGATTTTTAAGTTTTGGTTGCAATTAGATTTAAATTTGTCTTATGCTAATATTTGAAAAGAGATAATTTTTTATCCTTTAAAATTAAAATTACTATTGGAATAATAAATTTTTCATTTACTTGTTCTTTTTTAAAAATTGATTAAGTCATATAATTTCTCCATAATTTCATTGTTCAAGTATGTTGAAAACTTAAGATTGAAAAACTTGAGATTTACAACTTGTCATTAAGGTTCTTATGCGCTACAAAATTTTCATCTTTAATGTTATGGTTGACAATAATTACAGTTTTAGGGTTGTTTAGAGTCAAGATATTTTATGTTTAACAACATGGATGAAAATTGTGCAAAATGATAAGCCCTTCACACATGTTTTTGTTTATCTTTAACATCATCTATCAAAATTTTTAGAATTTTACGATTTTTCAATGTCCTAATATGTTGTCTTTAATTCCATTGTTACAATGTGTCAAAAGTGTGACACAACTTTTTTTTTTTTTGTTATTCCAACATCAACAAGTTTTGTTTTGAGGGTGTTTTTTCAATCCTTTTTTCAAGAAACAGTTTCGTTTTTTAGCATAATTTTATAAAATCTTGAAATTTTACCTTGAGAAAAAACCAAATGCATTCTAGAATACACACTTTTTGTTTTTGGGGTGTTTTTTCATGTTTTTTGAGTGTTTTTGGACTAGAGTTCCTGTTTTGAGGTAATATTTCCCATTTCATCGGTAACAACATTTGAGTTGGAGCCTTTAATTTTCTGCTTCCAGAGCCTTCCTCTCTATTTTAGCCTGAGTTGTTGCTTGCTTGGATGCCTAGAGCCTACCCTGCAGAAACAAGATCTCCCTTCTCATCCTAATGAAAATCTAATCTGTAGTGGCTGGAAAAGTGGTTTCAGCTAATGCTATCATTATGGGATTAGTCCTTGTGTCCAAGACTATGTCCTTTTTTGTGGTCACCGTGAGGGGCTCGACTGGATTCCATGCAAGGAATTTCTCCTTTCTTGCCGATTTAGGAATGGCTTGGTAGTAGGACCAGCTAGGTTCTACTACATCATCTCATGCTCTTGCGGGATGTTGAGCTCGGAGAGAGGAGATTTTCCCTGTCATGGGAGTTGTCGGGGGTACCTTCATCATGTGGAAGATGCGGTTTGTCCCCCCGATCTTGGAGGGTGGTGACTTGCTTCCTACGCATCTTTGGATGCACCCTCCTGTTACTTTTGAGTTTCTTCTTCCTTTATCCTCTTTTCGACTTCTTCTTTATCATGTTCTCCTTGACCTACGCTTGACCTCCCTCTTGTTGTTATTCTTCTTCTTTCTTCTTAGGAGCCTCATTCTACTTTTGCTTCTTCTTAGTTCCTCTCTCTGTTGCTTCTTTTGATGTTATTTAGCTTGTTTCTTTTTTGCTTCTCTTCTTCTGTTTTCGTGCCGAGGTATCTTGGGCCTTTTTAGCACTTCCTCTCTCGGTTTCTTCTAGTCCTCATTGTTCTTTGGCCTCTTTTTCCCTTCTCTCATGTTGATCTTTAGGAGGATTACTACTTGTAGTATTCTTTGGCATTTTAGATTTGGAAGATGACGCTCCTCTGCGGGATCCTTCCTTTTCAAAACATTAGCCCTTTCTTCCAGTTTTGGTCATCTGACCCCCTTGATCCCCACTTAGGTCGAGTCGATTCTTCGGGAGCATTTCCTGTCTGCATTCCACTAGTTTCTACTCTACTCCTTAACGGGGCATTCCATGTGTTGATAGTTCCAATTACACTTGGCCCACTTTCGTGTGTGAAGATGATCCTTTGAGAATCATAAGACATGGGAAAGGGTCCTGAAAGTGAATACCTTTGATTTCTTCTACCTCTTGCTTCCACTTCTTTAAAATTTTTGATATTGTAGGCAAAAATAGTAAGTGGGAGTGTAGGCCATGGCTTATTTTTTCCTTTATTGAGGGCCTTGGAGAACCACTCGTCATTTGATAGCACACCTCCTTGTGGAGTTTTTCGGTGATGAACTTAGGTAGCGCGTGATGTGCCTTGAATGGGAACTAGTTGGATACAGCAGTTCTGTCCTCCATAGCCCGGTTGGACATGCCGAGAGGATCTTTACCAAAAATATGTTGTTAGGGTGCGGGGATGAATTTTACGAGGTGGATTCCTTATATTTCTTATACAGTAGCCCACAAAACATGTTCAAATCTTTGTGGATGGGCCCACCATGCTTTGCATCCCAATTTTTTGACCATTCCTCAAAATGGCACCTCACGCACACTACATCTAAGAAGTGGAGGCCATATAGGTACAGTCATACATCCTTCTTCGATACCTAAGTGTGATATGTTTTCTCTAAGGGTCGATATTATTGGATAAGCCTAGTTGAAACGGTTGTCGTAGGAGGTGATTGCATACATGAGTGGGACCCATGTTCCACTAAAAGTAGTGGTATCCATCTGTCATACAATCTACACATCATTGTTGCTACAAACTGTAGACCTTCCTAAGGCCATCGGTTTTATATTCATGATCCTTCTTCCCTTTAAAATTCTCGGGGTCACTCCCACCAACCCTTGAAGGTTTTACGGCATTGGAACTTCATGTGCTTAAGCGACCCATTCGGAATTAAAGGATTCATCCCTAGTGGGGAGTCATCGTATACCTCTGCATATTGGAAAAAGTCTTCCCTGGTGATCGCGGATGCCCCAAAACTTGGAATCGAACTTTTGGACGATCCATTCGACTACTTCTATGCATGGGAAGATTCATGGATGGGTGCCCACGTAGTGAAGTTTGGACCTTTTGACTTGAATGTATACTTACTAGTCCACGAGATCTTGAGAATTCTAGCTTTGTGAATTTACATTAAATTGATACCGGGTCATCTTATCTCCTTTCCGAAGACACGAGGGCTGTGTCACCATAGATAGGGGGTAGCGTGACATTTCTTCTCTTGATAGTTGTATTTGCATGGGCTTTTGTCTCTCCTTGGTTGTTGGAGGCCCCATATCACTTAGTAGAAAGAGATAGAGACACACTTGAGCTTGACTTCAATATCTCCTCGCATGTTCAAAAATACTCCCACGATGAGATGGATGGCATGGAAGAAAAAATAAAAGGAAACAACTAGACCTACTAATGATTCGGTTACCCGAGATAGGTGATTGTGACCTCTGAGTGATTGCTATATCTAGGATAAGGAAGTCCTGTGACCTGGTGACATAGAAACAAGGTCACATGATCACAAATTCACACTTTATAGGGAATGATCCCGACTTTGCGACCATGCGACGGTCGCCGGAGTCGCAAAGTCACAATCGCGTGGTCGGACGATACTTTGTGACGTCGCAACTTTGCGACTTAGCGACCGGTCGCAAGGTCGCAAGGTTGCGAAGTTGCAAGGTCTTTAGGTCACGGGGTCGTATTAGGGCTTTAAGGAAAACTAAGCGATCGTGACCGCGAACAAAATGAAAGAATGGGAAAGCTCCAAGGAATGGGTGTAAACTAGAGTAGAGGCTCCCCCGAGAGGCCAAAGAGGGATGCCTTTGATAGCTTGAGAGCAAAGGCAAGGTTCAAAAAGGGCCAGGCATAATGGATTTAGCACGATTGAGGTGAAACCTAAGTTTGGAGTGATAGTGAGGGTCGAGGTTGCAAATGGATGGGATCGAGAAGTGTATCCCAAGGCTAGGGCGAGGGTAACGCAACGGCAAATGAAAAAGGAAACAACGGGAGGATTAGGTAACTTACCCAAGAAAACATTGTGCTGCGATTGGGTTATCCAACGTCTCTTTTTCTGTCTCATAGGTCAAATGCAACCTACGCGAACGTTTTATTTATAAAGGGGTCGCACGTGTGGTCATTAATGGGGGTCGCAAAGTCGCAAATCGGGACTAGTCGAGCGAGGATGCGACACAGTCGCGGGATTCTAGGAGTCGCATAGTAGCAATGTGTATTTTTGATCGGGGATCACGACCTTATGACCTTACGACCTAGTGACTGGGAATCGCGAAGTTTGCGAGGTCATGTAGTCATGAATATGTAATTTGATAAAAGATTTTGACCTTGGGACACGGAGGTCGCTGGGTCGCGTGGTCATGACACTACCGGGGAAATTTTCAAGGAAGCGGCTTTGTGACTTTGCAACCGGCTTGGAAAAGTTGAAGTCATGAATTGATTTCTCGAAAATCTGCTTAAAGGGACTTTTTCATGGTTCATGGATGAGGGTATGAGTAGACTTACCTTCATCGAAGAAGTCAAGGGCTACGAAATTTCAAATGGGTGCTAAATTTCGGAGGGTGTTGTAGTGGCTACAAGAAATGACGATTCACTAGTGGAATCGAATATCTGCACACTTAAATTCTTGAGGGGGGGGAGAGGGCCTAACGGGCTATTCCTTTCACTTACGTAGATCCTTATTCTCATCTCACGGCCCTCGCGTGTTTTCTTCACTCGTTTGCCTTGTGCGGAACGCTTGTTCACCATGATTTCACTTCCCGGAGACCGAACGCGGGAGGGATCATAGTAACCTCATGGGCTTCAAAGGAGTCGATATAGTTATTTGGTCACCTTGTGTTGCTCCACCTCTTGGTAGAGCTGATGGCCTTAGCGGAGTCAGCTGCCGGAGTGCAAACGTTGCCTCTGCTACCACCCAGTGACACAGTCGGTACCCCGGCCCCAAAGTCGTTGCATCACCTCTTTGCGAAGCCTTTCTCTATCCTTTACCCTTTATTTCATGTGCTAATAACACTTATTTGAATGGTGCTAAAGGAACTTATTTGAATGTGTTGAATGGACTTATTTGCATGTAGAAAGTATTTCTTGGGGCGGATGAGGATCCCAACTTATGCTACTTGCACGAGAGGTTTCTCCTGGTTTGTGTTTGGGAACGTAATGTTTTCTGAATATCTTTTTGCCCTCTGAGGTTGGCCCTTTTCCCTTCCAAAAAGTGACCTATTTCACCAAAACTTCTTTTATTTAACAATAGTTTTCGAGCTAACTGCTTGGGTGAGCTACTTGCACTTGAGTCTAGGACTTGGTCATGTTTCACCATGGGGTGTCTATCACGGATAAAATTGGGTCATTTTCATTTCGGGGCCAATTCTTAACGAGCGAATTACGGTATAACCCATTGATTGAGGCTTGCTACGTTAATCCTTCAACTTGAGGCAAGGGAATGAAGTTCTGAGCTTTCTTAAGGCCCTATGTTTATTGAAACAACAAAAAATAAATGAAAAAAAGAGCGGGAAAGCAAGGGAAATGAAACTATGGTATAGAGCATGGTGAGCCATTAGTAAGATTCAGGTGATAATGCTGAGTCAGTACCCATTACAAAGAGGACCTCAATCCTCCCTTCTAAGTTTTGGAGTCTATATGTGTATGAACCGACCTTCTCTTTGATTTGGAATGGACTTGTCTGAGGCTTGAAATTTGGTGTGCTTCCTTGTCTTCGTGAGCCTTGTCTGTTGAGGACGAGTCACCAACTAAGACCTTGTCTCAGAGACGGACTTCTTATCGAACCATCGTTTTATCGCTCACCGGGGATGGTGAATTTTTCTCGGGCTTTCAACCTTTCCTCCTCCAATTTCAACAAAGTTTCTGTAGGCATGGAAGGGAATGGGGGTGCCATGTTTAACGACGCGGAAAGTGAGAGAGAGAAGGTTAGGGGGAAGAATTGCTTCTTTCCCATAAACCGAAGAAAAATGGGGAGGTTCCGGGGAAATTGTGGGTGTGATGTTTGATTAGCTGAGAGGCGTTATTTAGGGGTGTTGTGCCGATTCGATTGTTGGGATAACCAAGGCCTTTTAAATTATCCAAATAAGGTTTTTGTTGGTTGACTCGGCTCACCCATTCCCTTAGGGGTAGTAGTTGGTGGAATTTTTGAGTACTATAGTATTTTCTAAAGCGAATTCATATAATGCTTAGATGAAAAATAAATATAATTATAAAAAACAAGGAGGTTGGAGCACCAAACCTAGTCATGATGTCTTGAATGATGAAGTTATTACCTCATGATCATTGATTTGGTGTAACGGTATTTGCTTCAACTTGACCTGGCGTAAATATTAATGAACGAGGATATATTGGTGCTATTTGGAGGAGTGTGGAAAAATTTCCCCGATCACATCCGGCCCCATGGAATAGTTCTTCCCACCACCATGGGTTGTAATGGGGGAAGAAGGTCGGGATTATAGCCACGGGAAAATTTTTGACATGAAAGGCACTTAGAACATAGGAGTGTGCATCCTTAAACGAGAGTGGGACAATAAAAAACGCTCGCATAACCTTGTGACGGGTTATGGCATCTCCTACGTAGTGCCCATCGGTGGGCCGTCATGTAGTTCCTTCGGGACTGTTTGGGCCTCACTATGCTCTAGGTAGCATAGCAAGACATCGATGTGATGCTTGCGGAACAACTTACCCTATACCAATTGGTAGGATGCGGCCTTTAGCCTTATCGTTTGTTTAACATTGGGTTATTAAGGTGGGGTCCATAACACGCGGCCAAGATAATGTAGGAGATTAATGTATGACGGGGTGTTTTGCTAAGTTGTGTTTCACCTTGGTACATATCAACCCAATGATCACGACATTCTTCATCATTGCCCCACGTTTTTGTAGCTTCAACAACCATCCAAAATTTCCCTTGCCTTTGACGGTGTGTGCACTCTGAATTCTAAGTCATACTCTTGAAGACATGCCATCCGGTTACCTCATCTCTCACCCCGGCTCCTATTGCATGAATATTGAGCGTACCTTTGAGTGAGTACGGGTACTCTTGTGATGTGGTTCTTAAAAATGTATGGCCTAAAATGTTTGACCACCTTATATACCACGTAGGCTTTCTTATCAATGTCTAGATAGTTCGGCTTGACACCTTGCAACCCTACGCTCTACTTTGTGAGAAGATATGGGCCGCTCGTCATTTCTTCCATATTTCGAGTAAGAAGCTACAAGAGATGAATCTAAGGAAGAGGTATACGAGATAAAGCTGCTGTTGAAATCAGGCTATGAAGGCGGTGCTTAAAATGGGCTACTTAATATTGTCAAACACTTCTTTCTCGAAGTTAGTTTAAAATTCATTTTTTTCTTGATCATGCCTTGCATAGGTTTCACGATTTGTTCGAAATTACGATATGAACTTTCGAGAGGAAGTTTATTTTTCGAAAAGCTTGTGCATAAACTTTGCTACTCGGGGGAGGAATTTAGTCATTCGTTTTGCGTATTGGGTCTACTACTATGTCGTCCTGGGTTATGATGTGGTCCAACAATTCCCTTCGGGAGACTACGAAGATGCTCTTCTTGGGGTTAAGTGAGATTCTATATTGGCACCTTTCAAAAATCTGTTTGAGGTGGTGCAAGTGATCACATTTTGTTACTTTGGAGAACACGGTGACATCATCAAGGTATAACACCACAATTTTCCCATTAGCTGAGAAGAAGTTTTACTGGCCCTTTGGAAGGTTTCCCCGACATTAATTAGGCCAAAGGGCATGCGTCTGAATGCGAACATACTCCATTTGGTCCTAAATGTTGTTTTTTAGACGATCGGGTTAGAGCCACTGATACTTGGTTGTATCTCGAGAAACCATCCAATAATGAGAAAATTTCTAACCCGAGATACCATTTGGAAGAATGTTTGCTCCATAGGGCTTCTTTGGGTGGTTATCCTTGCACGATGATCGGTTCAAATTTTGGAATTCCACATAAGCAATTTTTCCGGACTTCTTGCGGGCGGGACCAAATTTGACACCCATGTTGAATGTTAGACTTTGAAGATGATGCAAGCGTCAGGATTTTCTTAAGTTCATACCCAGATCATCGGTTCAGATTGGTCACCTTCCGCCAGAATTCTTTTGAAAGGATTAACTCCTTCCTTCATTGGTATTACGTGCTAAAATATTCGTGTGTCATAATTCCATAGCTCATCATATGTCCCGGGCGAAGACATCTCGGTATTTCTTGAATAGTTCAATAAAGCATTGCGGCTCTTTTGGGGGTGCATTTTGTACGAGATTAACAAACTTTAGGTTTTCCTATATCCAGAGACGTTCACTTGTTGGTGCAATAGGGTTCACTTGGTGGAAATTTACACCTTTGTTGTGGGAGGCCCGAAACTAGTTCTACGGGATAAACTAATTCTCGAGGGACACGACCTAGTTGGTATGGGATTCCTCTTGTGTTCCTCCATTTCCTTTTGTAAAGGTCGGGTCATGACCTTCTTCCTCAATTAGAGTATCATTGAACATGTTCGTGTTCAACATGAAATCAATACTGTTGGTCATCATTAAAAACACGAAAATTAGTTACATTATCCGGCTTACTTGTAGGTTTTATAAACAATTTCAGTAGAAAAACCATCTCTCGATAGGGTAAACACAACGGCAATGTTTGCTAACGTAATAAATTTGTCACATTATGCATTCTAAGTATTGATTTAATATCGAAAAGCGAAATCAAACGCCATACCTCTCGGTGATATCCTTTCAAATGGGGAGATAGGCGGTAAATAGTGTTGGGTACCTACCGAGTAATGATTTCGGAGTAGTCGATTACCTTTAAGCAATAACTTTGAGGTTGATTGTTTTACGGAGACCTAGGATCAATGATTCGTATTCGACCGTATTATTGGTGCACTAAATTCCAGTTGGAAAGAGATCGGGAACTTGATCTTTTTTGGGATCTATCAGATTCAACCCGGCAACGCAGCCTGTCGTGGAGTCTTGGAACCATTGTAGTATAGGTTCCGGATCTTGTCTTCGGAATTTTCAAGATCACACGTGTGCACGGACGGGGTAATCAAGGCGGAGACATTTGGTGGACCCCTTGGTCGACGGGGTGGAAAGGCTTGTAGATGGGAGCATCTCTAACTAGTTATTCGGGGTGGTATTTGGATATTGAGAAGCAGTAGCAACCAAAGTAGCCTCTATGAAGCACATGCCCGAGTTTGTTCTTATGCAAAGGCGATAGGTTCGTTGGGTGCATTGAGGTTGATCACCATATGTTTCAAGTAAGGTTTGCTCTCGACCCGGATATGATTATTCCTAACCATGTATGGTAGCCACAAGTGAGACCGGTCGGTGGCGAAGTATCCTTGTATTTTTATTGACCAATCCCGGCGCAATAGTAGACCATAGGCCTCAGGGATATCCATGACAACTATGTCAATGCACCTTTGATGCACACGGGTACGACGAGAGATGGATCGGGACGTTATTTCGCCCACAATGGGGACCTTAGATATTTCAAGATGAATGATCACGGCATTGATATTCTCGGGATGGATGTTAAATTTTTTGCATATGGATAGGGGCATGACATTGGTGGATGCATCGGAATTGACGAGGAAATTGTGGACATTAAAATTGAATATCTCGAAAGACAAAAAGAATGGGGGTGTATCCTCGTGAGTTTTCGTGTGACATTTACAATGGACTAGAGGTTCACTTAGGGCCTCGGAGGGTGTGGATCTTACAACTTTGGTCGCAAGGTGGGCTTGTTCGTTGGGGATGTCTTTAGTGAAATTTTTGAGAATCAAGTCACGTTAGGCTGGCTATCACAGGTGAGCTCTTAAAGGGATATGTTGGCCTCGCATCTTCTTCATTTCTTAAATAATGTTATACCCAAACTACGTAACGTGAGAGCATTTCCACAAAGGTGATTGGTGAACTTGATAAGAAAATATACTAGCCTTGGGGATGCCTCTTGCAATGGTGGGGCTAGATTTTTTCGGTCGTCGGGGTTGCGATCTAGTTTTCCCTATTTGGTGGTAGAATTTTCCTCAATAAATCCTTCCTTTTCTCCCTAAAAGAGTGATCGGCAACCGAGTCCTTTTCTCCTTGGGCTATAATTTCGAGGGGTTTTGATTGGGGATCATCGACTAGGTTATCTCCATCACGGGAGGAGGCCCTTCTCCACGAATTACTTCAAAGGCGAGGATTGTTGATCCTAGATTTTCAACGGGGAGATATTTGTCCACCATACGAGTCGGCCTCCTCTTCTAACTCTCCTATTGTCGATCTTTTAGGATTTGATTTACCACGAGTGTTCATAATATTAATCCATTGAGGGCAAGTCCTTTCTAAGTGGGAAGCTTGATGGAAAGAGTATAAATTACCTTTGCCAATATGTTCTACGTTGGAGTTTGTATTGGGGTTCGGTGGAGGGCCGATGGCGTGAGTTGTTCTTCCTAAAGAAAGGCTTCTAAGTTTTCTACGAGGTGGATTCATTGTTCTTCCTCTTCAAATTAGACACCTCATTCGTCGGCTATCTTTGGGGATTTCGCGATGTTCTCGAAATCGAAAGGTTCTTTATCCTTGTCTGGATTTATGGTGAGGGTTGCGTTCTTTTCATGCCGGATTTTGGTCACTCTAAATTTGTCATGGTCAATGGCTCCTATGGAAAGCATATATTTCTCGACGACAAGGGTAGTGGTGTAACTTTCTACCAATGTTGCTCTAGCTTCGCATTTCACGAACATGGAAATGTCCGGTGGGGCCCTTGTGTAATAATCGATGGTGATGGAATCGTCCGGGGCCGATTTGGGGAAATTTGTTCAATATGGTGGCGTTGGTTGAAGTCTTTAACCTTTTTCCTTCTTCTAGCACTTCAAAGTACTCAATTTTGTGAGGAGCATAAGGTGTCTTGTCTTATGAAAACTTACGGAGGAAGGTGAGGCTAAATTCCCAATAGGAAATGGAAGCGACGGGCAACAAACGATACCAAGTAGCGACTTTATTTTCCAAGGAGTGGAAAGAGTTGGCATGCCATGTCATGTCACCCTCATAATTTTAAGGTAAATTAGAACTTCTTGGGTGGATCTTCAGCCAAAGTCCACCTAGAGTTCTAGAACCCTGGAGCAGTTTCTTGCTGAAGTGATGTGTCGTGGAGGGGACCATGGAGCACAGGGGCGTGTGCCATCCAGGCTAGGGAATCGCCCGCCTAACCTACGGTGGGGGCGAGGATGAAGATATATCCAATCCCGTTTTCGGACTCGCTTCCGGCACCATACACCGGAAGCTTCACCTTTATGTTGCGAGTGAATGTCCTGGTTTCGATTTACCTCTAAGATCTTCGATTTTTCTATAATTTCTCTAGTTCCGCGATAATTTTCCATTTAGAAAGGAAAGGAAATGTGTCTCGATTTCGGTGGTGGTGGTGAGGACGGTCGGTGTTTCGTAGGTGTCCCCGGCCTCTATTTCCCCGGCCTCTCCCGGCCCTTCCCAGGTGGTCGTTCACTTGGGCGTTGTAATTCAAGGTTGGTTGGGGTGGGGGCACCGGGTGTTTGGTTGGGGTCCGGTAACAACGGGGCCACCTCATTGATCTCTCATGGGTTGTCGGGAAATTCGGCGGAATGTCGATCGGTCGCATCGCATGTTCGAGCCGACAGACCTACAAAATTTGAGGCACGAAGTTGGATAGGACACCGAATGAGTATGATACGTCTTGGGAGTTCGCGGATTGGCCCGGGGAACTAGTTGTGGGGAGGGTTTGCGGACCTCTAATGAGATCGCGAGCGAGCGGACACGAAGCCTTGATGCGAGATGACCTCATAGAAAGGCGGGTCCTCCTTGGGGGTATTTTTGGGAGGTGCGGGACAGTGTTTTCATACATGATTTCACCCTACGGGGTTTGCAAAGGATATTACTTGTGTGCACGGGGGATTCCTCGATGAACCTGCGACATATCACATTTTTTTGTGGCATACTAAACAATACCCCTAATTTGAATACATATTGGAAAATATCTCTAAAAATCAAATTAATTAACCCCCTACTAATATGAATCCAATACACCTTCCCAATTTTGAAATCCCCTACTTCACTAGATATTGTAGGTATCCATCTTTTCATTAACATTTTTTATACCCCTTTATATTTTTTCATTAACTTTACGCTCCATTTTTTATATCTGTCAATATAAAAACAATTAACATATATATTCCCCAATATGTTATGACATGTTTTCTTCAATATATATCCCCCAATATGAACCCACCTAGTATGGTATTTCTCCCCTAGTGAAGCCCAGGTGCTTGCGTGAAGGGCTTGCCATCGGAGCCCTCCTTCGCACAAATCGGTGACGGGGAAAATTTCCTTGCAGAGAATAAGGGGACCTCGGGTATAAAGTCAATGTTGAACTCTATATTGTTTGTGATATGGATCTTGTCCGAGGGTGTAGGTTTGGCTACGTTGAATATGCCTTTCTTAGATGGAGGTGTATCTTGAAAACAAAAGGATGTACGGATACTTGAACGATACAAAACAAATGGTCGAGGGGGCTCTCCTACAAATGAAACATTAGAAATAGCAAAGTGAGATTCGAAGCATGAAACCAAAATTATTGTTAGCAACACATCATTAGGGTCATGCTCATAAAGAGCTTGTTCGACCATAAGAGAAACGATTCACTAAGGTTGAAACACACTTCAATTCACTTAAGCTGAAAGATTAAGACAATATCGAAATACTTCGGTTATTGAAGCATCCCTATGCTAATCATCCACATATCATTGATATATCGAAGAGATTAAACACATCAATGATATGTGAACTAGCCACAAACTAATCGGTTATAAAATATAGAAGCTATATAAAGACACGATATTCATAATGCTAACACACATGTGTTTCCATCGAATCCGGTAGTGAAGTCAAAGCATTGGTTTGTATTCATTCTCGGAATCATGCATTCAATGTAATACAATTATATCTCCTCCTGTGGAGTCCAAAAAAAAGGTCCCGGCGGGGAGTTCTTATAGAAACAAAACAGACCTTTGAGGCTGCCTTTTCCTTTCAACTTCCGGAGCAATTGGCATGGTCGCGACCTGGGTGGTTTGACTTGCGACCTTCTTGTGGTTGCGACCGCGACTAGGCCCTATTTGTGACACGACCTTCCTGCATCTTCTACCTGTAAAGTTAGTTCTTTTCAGAGCGAGTTGTGTGATGGGAAGGTCGGGACTGTCATTGTTCTGCAGTAAGTCTTCCGAGCTCGATAGTCGGTAGCAATTAGGGTGACTCGAGGTGTGTCTTCTCCCAACCTATGAAAACACTCGAGACCATCTAGAATTAAAGTGTGCCTCTTCGCGAGAGATATAATTGGATAGGGAGGCCGGCTTATTATAGATCCAAACTAGTGTGACGATGAAGGCGATCGATGTTCTCCTTGGGGGGGGAAATTTGGAAGGTTACGGGAAACCTTGCTTGTCGATGGGTTCCAAAAAATTTGGATGTCATGGGCCACCTCTTCCCTCATCTTTTGCGTGTCCAATGTCCCCAAGGAAGGAATTTGGTGTACCTCTTCCATCAAATCAATACCCGCGATCGAGGTGTTCATAGGCAAACAACACCTTTTCTACATCCTTTACAAGCTTGTCCACCGGATTGTAGCTTCATCTGTATCTATACCTTTTCATTAAACGTGCGAACCCGGTTCCTTCTTTGGCGGGGGTATTGGGAGCCTATGGATACCTTTCGTACCATTCAAGCATATTGTCCAATGTTGTGGAAGCTTCCTTTAGTTGTCCAACCTTCTTCTTAGTTTCTTCCCCGAGCCCCTAGTAGAGGAGAGACCATATTTGTTATAGTGAACATCTCCTCATATACCTACTTCATGGTGGTCTCTAAGGTGTCAACTCCCCTTGAATGGCGAGTTGGTAGCCCAGCAGCTTGAGTGGCCATGAATTGGAGCCTTTGAGTTTTACTTCACAGAGCCTTCTTCTACGTTTATTTGAGCTACCTTTTGCTTAGACGCTGGAGCTAATACAGCAGAAACAAGATCTCCCTGCTCATCCCTCTTGACACTTTCCTTTGCTAAGTGTTATTTTGTGAAAGGGGAATTTCGGCGATGCTATCATTATGGGATTAGTCCTAGTGTCCAAGACTATGTCCTTTTCTATGGTCACCACGGGGCTGTTGGATTGTAGTAAGCATTTTCTCCTTTCTTGCTTGATTTTATGAGTAAGTTGGTCGTAGGATAGCCTTGTCTAGTCTAGTACATCATCCTCATTCTCTTCTAGGATGCGAGCTCAAAGAGTGAAAGGTTCCCTGTCATGGGAGTTCTTGGGGGTACCTCAATATGTGGCAAATATTTGTTTTCCCCGATCTTCGAGGGTGGTGACTTGCTTCCCTCTACCTCTTCAAAATGCACCCTCCTATAACTTCTAAAGTTTATTCTTCCTTTCTCCTCTTTTCGTCTTCTCCTTTATCATGTTCTTCCTTCAACTTTGCTCTCGACCTCCCTCTTCAATGTTCTTCTGTGCACTGTCTACCCAGACCTCTTATGCTCTGCTTCTTCTTCCGTTCCTCTCTATGTTGCTTATTCATATTGTTCTTCAACCTATTTATTCAGCTTCTTCTCTTCTGTGTTGTTGTGCAAGGTATCTTGACCTTTTTATGCTTTCTCTCTCGTTTTACTGACCTCTGTTGTGTTTTAGCCTCTTTGTCCCTTCTCTCTTCACAGTCATTATGAGGATTCTGCTTGTAGTATTATTTGGCCTTTTAGATTTGGAAGATGACACTCCTCTTTGTTAACTCTTTATAAATTCTGTCATACTCAATTGCTTGGCTAGCTTGTCTTTTAAACCTTCAAGAGATAGTTCCCTTTGAAAACTTATCATCTTTTGAAGTTTTATGATGATTATTACCCTTTGAGTTAATCTTCTTTGTTGTTTCACTATTAGCCCTAAAGAACCTATTGTTTACTAGAAAAATTTGACATGACTCCATTTTCCCTCATTACACTTCTCATTTCATTCTCCATTTTATCCATAAAACCTTCATTTGACTATGTAACCCTTCCAAAACCCTATTTAAACCTTATATCTCCCTTTCATTTTGGTTTAAAAATCCTTCTCTCATCTATCGGGACCCTCTTTTGGTCTTAAAATCTCTATTTTTGGCCTAAAACGACACTTTGCACTTACGAGGTATTTAAAGCCCACAAAACATAAACCTTTAGACCTTTTCTCATATGGTAGAAGCCTGATCGAGGCACTTAAAGTTTCAAACCTCAGGTACCAAAACCCTTTTTTCCTTCTATTTTTCAATTCCAACTTTATGTTTTTTTTAAATAGATCTAGACGTTGATATCTATAGATCAACGTCGGGTCGAAGCATCCTTCCACCCTTATGCATTCCTTACCTCCATTCATATATACGCTCCTTCTTTTAAATCCTAATACATCGTCGATGAGTCAACGATCGATTTTTAACTCGATCTCACCATTGAACCCACTCCGCGACACATTTGCATATGTCATCATGGACCCTACCTAACTTTACGCACGCCAGCTCTTCACCCATCGCGCTCAACCCACGGCGTTCAATCTGGAGTCTCCAATCCAACGATCGACAATTGATATCGTCTTAATTTTTGGCCTCTCCCCACGGTGTACTACTTCCATGCGATAAAAGCGGTTTTCATTTTCCATGTGTCGAGTGATGAATGGAATCGCGTTCCAAAAGCTAATACCACTTACCCCCCCAAGCCCCCTTTCCTGCAAAACTTCTTCAGTTTTCCAGAAACCCTCACTTCGTTCTCACACCAAATTCAAAATTAGAAGCCCGTTTCGCCTCTACCAGGGTTCTCCCTTCTACTCCTTGCATTGGTCCATCTCACGACTCCAAACGCCTCCATAAACCCTCCAAACGGTCTTAAACCTATCTTCGCGAAGTTTATATAATTTTTGTTTGTTTTGTGCGAGTTCTATGGGGTTTCCCACAACTATAAAGATAACGTGAAGGCCGGGGATGAAGATTCCAAACCTTCGATGTAGGAAGAGATCTAAGGAGTTTTCAATTCCACGGTCTCGGTCGATAGATCATGATTATCGATCCACTAAGCGAAACCCTCCACTCAAGCAAACCCTGCGCACCTACAAATAGCAAACACGATGAACATCGTTCTTAATTAAAGAGTATCAACATTGAAGACGAGGAGGATGAAAGCATAATCAAGATTAAAATTCCTAATCAAAGCTTGAAAGGATCAAGGCACAAATTGAATATCAAAGGCCTAATCCACAAATGAATAAAAATCTCTAGAAAAGCCTCAAATGCCACCTAACGGGGCTAATTGAATCCCCCGGCTATCAAAATTGCCCACTGCGGCCTCTACTGCCTCAAAGGGAATACCCCCGAGATCAATTTTCGATCGGTAACATTAAGACTGAGAGTTGAACGGTTATTACAAACAAAGGAAGATATTTCAAACTATCGATAAAGTTATTGAAAGGATAAGAAAATTCTACCGAAAGTCAATATTTTCACCACTAAGCCTAAAAGTAGAAAAAAGGAGTTAATAAAATAGAGTTAGAATTAAATGAATTCCTGTATGCATTACTTGCATGGTTTTCAAGGCTAGAAGTTTCATTTATTATAGAATTAATGATACTCAACCCTAGAACTCTTCCACCTCCTCATTTCTTCTATAAATACTTATGAAGAAGATGAGAAGTTGTTAATTTGGTTGGTTGGTTGAAAATTCACTAGTTGTAACAACGAAACTCTTTGAAATAATACATAAATACATTGAAGTTGAAGAAGAAATTTAAGTCTTGGAAACTTGATGATGTTTTGACTTGCTTGTTCATGAAAACCATCGGATCTGAGCACGGAAATTGGTGATGTATTCTTAATTTTTTGTTGTTTTTTCTTGTTTTCATTATGTTTCATAAATTCTTACTACGGTAGGATGAAAATTTTAGGCTAGAAATAATGACTCTTGGAAGCACCTTAGACCTATTTATCCTTCACTATTTTATCTTTTCTTACTGTGGGAGTATTTTAGAGTCTTTAATCTTTCTCTTTAGTCCTCATGCTTGTTTATTTCTCTAAATATTTCAAATAGTTGGTTCTAGCATGATTTACAAGTTTCCTTGCTTTCTGCTACCACTTGCTTGTTTTTGAAGTCTCCCTTTGAAGTACCATTGTTCCCAGAGTTAACTTGAGGTACGTTTTGATCATACCCTTTGTCCTTTGCTTGAACAATTGTTTTAAAGGTCTTTATAGTTGTAATCATGGATATGTTAGGTGTTCCCTCTTCTATGGGCGTAATTATCGGTGAATATTCATGTTTTCGAACTCCTTTAGGAAATAAATTCTTTGAGGAAATATGATGTGCTCCCGAATCTTAGATTTCATTTTGAAAGTTGTCTTGAAGTCATTATTTTCTTAAAGTGTGATTCGTAGAATTCATGGTTAGCCATGTCTATCAAATACCTCTTTATTTGTTCAAATTATGTTTTTAAGTTCCCTTTGTTTGGTCTAAACTTCTCTTTCCAAATCATTAATGTCCATATCATTCACAAAATTAAAGGATCATGTGGCCAAGTTAGATTTTCTTAGTATCCCATATCCATTGATGAGCTTGTCATAAACCTCTTCTTGACTCCATTTCCTAATGAATCTCGACCTTCTTCTTTTCTATCTATACTACTTAGACCTTTCATGTCCAATTGTACCAATTCAACCAAAAAAATAAGCAAGGAAACACCTACACTTAATAACTAGTCTAAAATCAATGCTTAAAGGCAAACAAGATATACCTTTGCGAACAAATAATTTGAGATCCCTCTCGAGCAGAGGACTAGATCTAACTCTAAAGATTGGTTCGATGTTGGCTTGTCTTTTGGTTATCCAATCTATCAAAACACGGGACCCCAACATAATGGCGATCACGGTGGGACCTATTGAATTTATGATAGCTGAAAACTATTATAAACTCTTTAGTCTACAAATCTCTAAGAAAATCGGTTAGTGAGCCATAGAGTAGAATATGTTTGTTTTAAGCACCTTGGCTAAGTGTGCCAAATCAGACATAGGACATTCTCATAACCATATAAATATACAAAATCCAAAAATATTTCATATTGGCTTCATAATAAACATGGTGGTGGAATTATAAAACATTTACCTTCACAAAAAGCTAAAAATTTTCCACCTGGCGACTCCACTAGCCTCCGGTGGGCTACCCCCACTATTCCTTGTAAACTCTCACGAAGATGCATTGAGGAAACCCAATCATGTTTTTGGTGGTACGGCAAAGTTCAAAATCTTCCACGGAAACTCCACAATCCAAAAAGACATAATGACTCCCTTGATAGAAGACTCTAAAGCTGGTTGAATAGATACGGTGACCTCTTTCTGATTTACAAACATGATTCCAAGGATACAATGAAGATATGCCCCAATGAGTAGAGATCATATCCTTGGGTTTCCACATAAGATGCCTTGAATTGGGATGATAACACATTTTTGTTTTTCAAGGTGAAAAGTTTGATTACCCTTTACTACATCTATTAATTCTGCTGTGTATGGAAGGTTGAAAGTGGAATGGCATGAAAGCTGCCTTATGAAAATTTTATGTTGACATTAGAGAGAAGGAGAAGCAAGGGAATGGTACGAATTGTTAAGAATTTGGTAGTTTGTTTTCTCTAAAACCTCCACCATTCTTTATAAATCATTACAAGGAAAAATACCCATATCTATTATGAGAGGGAAGTTATTGTAATCAATACGAGGTCTCATAAAATGCCTTGTAGGAATTTATGAAGATTTAGGAAATTGGCGACTGGGATCTCGTAGCGACCATTCATGAATTTCATACCCAAGACAACTATCATAAAAACCTAGGTGAATCAATTGAGGAAGAAATCAATCGAGAAACAAAAGAATTTCCTCAAGATTCACCAATCATGAACAATGATTCATCATCCCTTATGTTGAGGCTCGAGAAGACATCCGGCCTCCAAGACGGTGTTTACAAGGCAGGCTGACTGACCTCTGTTCAAAGGAACATGGAAACATCTTCCCCTTTGACGGAAAAGAGATAGATCAGATTGATGACAATAATAGTCCTCTGAAACTTTTTACAAAACAAATATTCTTGCCCATTCACATAGAAAAAATTGTTGTATAGATTTAGAAAGTTCTTTTGTAGATCAGAATAAAGAAGGACTTTGTTGATAACCCGAGTATGTTTGATTGGTAGTAGCATATTTATGATTTTTCTAACTTTGATCTATCTAGTGATGATGCTCCCGAACAAAAGTTAATCTTGCGGTTCCATCATTAGCGGTTATGGGATGAAGATCAGTTCCTTCAAAGAAGTAATGAGCGGTCATTGGAGACTATTTATGATCTTGATGAAGAAAGTTATGAAATATTTGAAGTAAAGATTCGTTGGATATTTGCTCTACTTCATCTCGGACCATCGGTAATAGTTTCCATGTGATTGGGAATCGGCGGCCTTTGACTCAAAGGTTGAGGAGGAAATCAATGAAGAATTTTTGGCGGGTTGAAACCAAGGAGCCTTCTCTTGAAAAAGAGGAAGAAATTGAACATACTTGCTCAAGAATATAACCTCTTCTGAGATTTATTTTCGTCGAATATCTCAAGACTTCAAGAGGATGACGCGCCAAATATGATGAGTCCTCCGATTCAGATAATAATGAAGATAGAAGTTTTTCTTTCTCAAGAGAATATTTTCTTGATCTAGTGGAGAAAAAGAGATAATCCTCATTGAAACACATCTTCCCGAGATACTCCTAACCAAGCATTATTTCAAGATCCCTATGTATATTTCACGAAGACATGCGAGAAGAAGGGATAAAGGTTGCAAACGGCGGGATATCTCACCAAGTACAACAAAAGGTAATATTTTAGAACTACTGCGAGAAACAAAGAAAATGGGAATGCCACTGTCTATCCTACATGCTCCAAAGAGATGAGAAAATACATTAATGGAACCATATGATTGACTAGATGTATTGGAAAAGAGAGTTTGTAAGCTAAAAATGTAAATATTCCAAGTTAGAGTAGGTTAGATAGGAATGATAATAAAGCTAAGCTTTGAGAATTTAATTAGTTTTTGATTTCTACATTAGAAGTTAGAAAAATAGAAATACAAAAACAATAAAGAAGAAAGAGAGCGGATAAAAACAAGAAAGGTACGGCCCCATACCAAAAAGAGAGAGAAAATGCGAAGAAGTGTGCAAGATCAAATGCCACTCCTAAAAAAACACACTTCTAGTTATTCATACGGCCTAATCATGACTAATTAGCTTTTCAATTTCATAGCTGATAGGTTAGTGAATTAGATTAGCCAAACGGTACAATCTTGGCTTATCGGTATTGAATTAGGATAAGAGAAACAAAGGTTCAAACAAATTCAATATCTAAACCTATTGATCTCAAAAGAAGAATGGCTCTAATTAGATTAAATCTTGAGCCAAATATAGCTCACAAAATGGTTCCAATATGCTCGAAACTTGAACCGGATGAAGAAAACAAGTAAAACAAGAACAAACGGAAATTTTGAAGAAATAATAAAAGGATATTTAGTTTTCATATCTTAAGCCTTCACAAATTTTGTTTTACTTTTTCATAAAGACTATGTGCGAGTGGTTTTATGCCATAGATGTAATAAGTCAAACTACTTAATCTGGCTTGGTTGCTTTTAAATTTCTTGTTTTATAATTTAGAGAATAAGGTATGTCGGACGATCTAATCTCGACATATAGTAGTTAGGTAGAGAAACTTTTGAGTTCAAGCTTGCTTAATATGAACTCATGGAGAAATAAGAGTAGAAATAAATTAGTTTCCTTTTTTTCAAAAAGAGAATCAGGAAATGTTGATGAGGAGAGTTTTTTTTTAGTTAAATGAACTACGGGGAAGGAAGAAAAAATGTTAGGATCATTAGGAATGGGTAGGTAGAATGTTGTTTGGGTAGATTATGGTTTTAGATTGCTGCAGAGATCATCAAATCAAAGAAAGGAATTCGATAAAGGAAAATAAAGTTGTTGCTTAATGGATGAAACCTTTGGTTTCTTAGAAAATCGAGTGTATTTGAGGTTCTAGACACCTAAAGAACTAGCTATCCTCCCCAAGTAGATACTACTTTAGCCACCTATAAATTATGTCATACTCGGTGTGGCTAAGCTTGTCTTTTAAACCTTCAAGAGATAGTTCCATTTGAAAACTTATCATCTTTTGAAGTTTTATGTTGATTATTACCCTTTGAGTTAATCTTCTTTTGCTATTTCACTATTAGCCCTAAAGAACTTGTTTACTAAGAGAAAGACTACTTGAGAAGCTCCATTTTCCCTCATTACTGCTTTATCATTTCATTCTCCATTTTATCCATAAAACTTTGATTTGACTCTGTAACCCTTCCAAAACCCTCTTTAAACCATATATCTCCCTTTCATTTTGGTTTAAAAATCCTTCTCTCATCTATCGGGACCCTCTTTTGGCCTTGAAATCTCTATTTTTGGCCTAAAAACAGCCCTTTGCACTTAAAATTATTAAGCCCCTAGGAGCTTATAAACCTTCAGCCCTTTTTCTCATATGGCTAAAGCCCCACAATCGGGCGCTTAAAGTTTCAAACCTTCATGCCAAAACCCTTTTTCCTTAGATTTTCCGAGTTCCAACTTTATGTTTTTTAAACGGACGGACCGTTGATCTCTTGTAGATCAACGTACGTAACACTCATCGTGCTGCCCTTATGCATGCCTTAAATTTTCTCGTTCATATATGCTCCTTCTTTTAAATCCTAACCATCGATACGATGATCCATTGATCGGGACTTAACCCGATCTCACCATTGAACCCACTGCGACACATTTCCATGTCATCTTGGACCCTACCTGCTTCTGCCCCCGCAACTCTTCACCCATCGTGCTCAACCGCCTTGTTCGATGCGGAGTCTCGATCAGCGGGTCGACAATTGATATCGCGTAATTTTTGGCTCATAGTAGTGCGTTACTTAACGCAATAAAATCGGTTTTATATTTTCACGTGTCGAGCGATGAATGGAATCACGTTCCAAAAGTTAATACCGCTTACCCCCCGACTACTACGCGAAAACTTCTTAGGTTTTCCAAAACCTGCTGCTTCATTCTCACGCCAAATTCAAAATTCGAAGCCCGTTTGCCCTCTCTTGCCAGGTTTCTCCCTTCTCTTGCTACATTGGTCCATCCTCATAGCTCCAAAGTTTGCCTCCATAAAGCCTCCAAAACGAGTCTTAAACCTATCTTCACGGGATTTATATTATTTTCGTTTATTTCTTACTTGCGGGTTCTATGGGGTTTTCCCACAACTATAAAGACAACGCGAAGGCCGAGGTATGATGATTCCAAGCCTTCGGTACAAGAAGGGATCAAGATGCCTAATTCCACAATCTGATTCAATGATCATGATTATGATCCACTAAACGAAACCCTCACTCATGCAAACCATCGCACCGGCAGTAATCTCGATGAGCAGCAAATTATTCAGAGTATGACATGAAGATGAAAGTTAAGCATAATCCGAAGATTAAAAAGTCCTAATCAAAGCTTGAAAGGATCAAGGCACAAATTGAATATCAAAGGCCTAATCCCTGGAATGAATAAAAATCTCCGGAAAGCACCATTCCACCTCACGGGGGCTAATTGAATCCCTAGCTACCAAAATTGCCACTTGCAACCTCTCTACCTCAAAGGAATACCCCGAGATCAATTTTCGATTAATTAACATTAAGACTAAGAACGGTTGAACATTTATTACAAATAAAGGAATATATTTCAAACATCGACAAAATTATTGAAAGGATAATAAAATGCTTGAGAAAATCGATATTTTCACCCACTAAGCCTAAAAAGCGAGAAAATAGAGTTAATAAAACGAGTTAGAATTAAATGAATTCTTTTGCATTATGTCTTGCATGGTTTTCAAGGCTAGGAGTTTCATTTAGTATAGAATTAATGATACTCAACCCTAGAAATCTTGCACCTCCTCATTTCTTCTATAAATACTTCGAAGAAGATGAGAATTTGTTGGTTAGTTGGTTGGTTGGTCACCCCTAGTTGTAACACGAAACTCTTTGAAATAATACATAGTCTTGTTGAAGTTGAAAAAAGAAATTGAAGTCTTGGAAACGATGATGTTTTGACTTGCTTGTTCATGAGAAGGCTCTATCACTGAATCACACGAGCACGAGTTTATTGGTGATGTATTCTAAGCATGCTTATTTTTTTCTTGTTTTCATTATGTTTCATAAATTCTTACTACATAGGATGAAAATTTTAGGCTAAGAAATGACTCTGAAGCACCATGAACCTATTTATCCTTCACTATTTTATGTTTTTCTTCTGCTAAGGTATTTACTAGTCTTTAATCTTTCTCTTTAGTCCTCATGCTTGTTTATTTCTCTAAATAGTTCAAATAGTTGGTTCCAGCCATGATTAGTTTTCCTACTTGTCTTTGCTACCACTTGAAAATTGTTTTTGAAGTCTCCCTTTGAAGTACCATTGTTTACGGTTAGCTAAGGAGGTTTGTTTTTGATCATACCCTTTGTCCCTGCTTAGATGCTGGTGTTTTAAAGGTCTTCTCGTTTTAATCTTGGATGTGTTAGAAATTCCCTCTTCTGACTACAATTATATCAGTGAATTATTTCATGTTTTATAACTCCTTTGAAATAAAATATTTGGAAATGGTATGTGCTCACGAATCTTAGATTTCATTTTGAAAGTTGTCTTGAAGTCATTATTTTCTTAAAGTGTGGTTGTAGAGATTGTGGTTAATACCTATGCATCAAATACCTCTTTCTGTTCAAATTATGTTTTTAAGTTATACTTTGTTGAAAATTCACTTCTATTTTAATTCATTAATGTCCATCTCATTCTAGAAATAAAGGTATCATGGCCAAGTTGAATTTCCTTTGATGTCCATATCCATTGATGATCTTGTCATAACCTCTTCTTGACTCCATTGCCCAATGAATGCGACACTTCTTCTTTCTAACTATACCCTTAGACCTTTCATACTTACTGTTGTTGATTCTTAAACAAACAAACAAACAAACCAAACAAACACGCCAATAACTAGTCTAAAATAAATACTTAAGAGAAAAACAAGATATACCTTTACCAAACAAATAATTTGAGATCCCTCTCCCCCGCGTCAAGAGGACTAGATGCCAAAATAAAGATTCGTTTTGATCATGTTTCCTTGTCTTTTGTTTAGCCAATCTATCAAAACACGAGGACCCCAACACCTCCTACGGGATCCTTCCTTCTCAAAACGTCATCCCTTTCTTCTATAGTTTGGTCGTCCTAACCCCCTTGATCCCCAATCGGGTCCGCTAATTCTTCGGGAGTAGTTTCTCTATCTACATTGTACCAATTTCATTCTTGCTCCTCAATAGTTCATTTCGTGTGTTGATAGTTCCGAGTTAAATTAGCCGCTTGCAATGTCGGAGGCAGTCCTTTCGGATCATAAGACACAGCAGGAGGGGTCACGAAGTGAAAACCTTTGATGTCTTCCACCTCCACTTCTATTTCTTTGAAATATTTGACAATGTAAACCTTGATAGTAAGTGGGAGGGTAGGCCATGGCTTCTTTTTTCCTTTATACTAAGGGTCTTGAAGAACCACTCGTCATTTTATAGCACACCTCTTGTAGTATCATTTTATCAGTGTCAAACATGAGTAGTGTGTGAAGTGCTGTGAATGACCCAAAGACCCCGGACAAAGGTACTTTCTGGAATGGGGAACCCGGTTGGCTACCTTATGGTTAACTGTCTCCATGGCTACGTGGACATGCGGGGGGATCTCCCATCCATCATGTTGGTAGAGTGCGGGGATGAATTGCCACGAGATGGATTCCATATATTTCTTGTACCTAGTGACGAAACCGTTCAACGCTTTGTGGGCCGGGCCCCACCATGGCATCCCCGGCGTAGTGACCATTCCTCAAAATGGGGGCTCGCACACCATCTAGAGGTGGGAGGCCATGTAAATTCGATGCACATCCTTCTTCTAGTACTTGGGCCGGCGATATGTTTACTGCGAGGGCCGATATTACTAGATAAGCCTAGTTGAAATGGGTGTCGTAGGAGGTGATTGCATACATGAGTGGGACCCATGTTCCACTAAGTAGCATCCTTCCCCTCTTAGTATAATACGCACATCATTGCGCTGCGAGCATGGACCTTCGTAAGGCCATCGGTTTTATATTCCTCGTCCTTCTTCCCTTTAAAATTCTCGGGGTCCTCCCACCAACCCTTCAAGGTTTACGACGCCCAATTTGCCTCATGTGTAGCGACCCATTCGGCATTGAAGGATTCCTCCCTAGTGGGCGAGTGCATAGTATACCTCGTGCCTTTCCGATTAGATTGGTAAAATTCTTCCATGAGCGATCGCGGATGACCCGAGAACTTGGAATCGACCTTCTAGAGGATCAATTCGACTACTTGCACATGGGAAGATTAGTGGATGGGAATCCATGTAATGAAGTTTGGACCTTTTTGGCTTGAATGTATGCACACAGTCCGCGAGATCCTCCGGGGTGTGGTTTTGTGAATTCGTAGTAGACTTGATACCAAGTAATCTTATCTCCTTTCTTGAAAACACGGGCGGTGTCACCATAGATAGGGGGTGGCGAGCGGAGGCATGTCTTCTCCCCGATGGCTATATTTATGGGCTTTTGTCTCTCCTTCGGTGTTGGAGGCCCCATATCCTTTGAGGATGAAGAGATGGAAACACACTCGAAACAATAGTATCTGGCATGTTCAAAAAATGGTTCCACGATAAGAAATGGATGGCATGGAAACAAAAATAAAGGGAACAACTAGACCTACTAATGGTTTGGTACACTTGAGAGCTAGGTCGGCGCGACCTCTGTTGGTCACTATAAAATTAGGAAGACTGTAACCTGGCAACTTAGCAAAAGGGTCGCATGATCACATAGTTGCACTGTGAGAATGATGGCCAGCAGTAAGTGTAGGAGTTGCCAGTACTGAAGTCGCGATCACGTGATCGGTCGATACCTTGTAACCTGCCGACTTTTGAAACATTTGACGGTCATAAGTCGTGAGGTTGCAGAGTCGCATGGTCGCGAGGTCGCAAGGTCGCAGTAGGGCTTTTTACGAGGAAAACTAAGCGATCGTGACCGCCGGGGAACAAGATGAAAGAAAGTGAAAAACTCCGAAGGCTGAGGGAGTAAACCGAGATTTGAAGGCTCCCCGAACGGAGAGGGATGCTGTGATAGCTTGAGAGCAAATTCAAGGTTTAAAAGGGCCGAGGCATAATGGATTTAGCACATGTGAGGGGTGAAACCTGGCTGGATTGATAGTGAGGGCTAGGGTTGCAAATGGATGGAATTAAGGAAATTAGTAGCCCGGGGGCTAGGGAAAGTAAGGAAACGAAAAATGAAAAAGGAAACAACGGGAGGGGATTGAAACTTACCCGGGAAAAATCATGCACTAATTGGCTCATTAGACGTCTTGTTTTCTGTCGCGTAGGTCAAATGTGACCTACGCAGCCCTTTATTTATAAAGACGTCGCATGTGTGGTATTAATACGGGTCACAAAGTTGCAAATCAGGACTATTCAAGCAAGGATGCGACCTTGTGACCTTGAGACACAGCGACCTAGAGGTTGCAAGGTCACGAGGTTATATAGTCATAAACGTGTATTTTATTGGGATCGGGATCTTGCAACCTTGTGACCTAGTGACCTAGGAGTCACAAGGTCACGAGGTGGCGAGGTCGTGTAATTCGCAAATATGTATTTTGATAAAGATTGCAACCTTGCGACACGACGACCTAGGAGTGCAAGCTAGATAAGCTGGATACACCAACTTCAGATTTGCAAAGGGTGGCTTAGGCACTGTGACCAACAGAAGGTTAAGTCTATGAGTTGCATTCAGGACAGCCATGAGGACTTTTTCAAGGTTCATGGGCGGGGGGGTGAGAAAGACTTACCTTCATCGAAGTCGGGGACTGCGAAATTTCAAATGGATGCTAAATTTCGGAGGGTGTTGTAACTGACTTCTAACCCTTTCTAGTCACATGGATATCATAACATAACCTTTAAAATTTGGTACCCTTGAAGCCCAAAGCACAACAATACCCCTTAGCATATAAAAAACTCATACAATCAAATTAGTGATACATTCAAGCACTAATTTGAACATATTTCTCTGTTATAATCGAGACTTACAAAATGAAAAAAAATACAACAACAAACTATTTAACAAATAAAAAACATAACACAAATCACAACACAACAAAATCACGAGTCCACTTCTCTCCTTTATTACACCTAGCTCAATTTGAGCTATTGCCTTCAAAATTGGTTCCTTCAAGCTATGTAGTTGGAAAATTAGTTAAGGAAACAAATAATCTAGAAAAATAGCCATGCTCGTAGCATATTAAAGGAAATTAAATGTAGAATTACGCCAACGAATCCACAACGACTCTAGGATATGCGGGAATCAATCTATGTCAATTTTTTTGTATAAGGTGAAGCAAATACCAGTGTACTATTTTAAAGGAGAATTAAATCCACCCTAACGGACGAAGAGTAGAAAACACTATGCGCACATTAGACAAATATTATTGAAGTTGTTGAGATACTAATCTCGCTGTCTACTAGGTTTCATCACATTTAATTCTCATGTACGCACAGGTGTCGTAGCTAACTCGATTTCTACTTTAGCTCAATCAATTTCTACTCCAATGATCTATTATTGATGTTCACAATGTAATCTATTTAACTTTTTTTTAATATTGAAAAAAGAGTAATCTCTACTCCACTTTTTCTCTTTCATTTTTTGTCATGGTATCAAAGCTTAGCTGTGTAAGACTCCTTGAAACGGACATCAAATATTGAAGCTACATTGTATAAGACTCCGGAGAAAAAACGTGAGTGCGTGCAATGTTCAATGCGGTGACGTGCGAAGATCCAAAAAAAAGTAGAAGAAGCCGGCGAAAGAAGAACAGAACAACGGAGGAACAAATAATTGAGTGATTTTTTTTTAAATTTGAAAAACTTGATCTTCGGGTTTGCGGAGGAACTCCTGCAATCGCGTCACTGACGATCAACACGAAACACCGTAAGGCGGGGTAGAGTCGATCATTGTGAAACCGTAAAGGCGAGGTAGAGTCGATCGGCGAGAAGCTTGTGAAGCGAGGTAGAGCAGATCAATGAGTCACGGCGAGATAATGCATTGATCCATTAGCTACATTGATTTGATCCCGGTGCCATCGGAAGCGAGAAGTAGAGGAGTACTCATGTAAGCTTGTTAAAAAAAAAAAAAGGCGAAATAACGACCAGTCCTCGTCTGAATTCTCGAATTCGAGGCTAATCGGTTTTCACAATAATTTTTCTTGAAGAAATAAAGGCTTCCTCTAGCGCTTTCCCGGAGACCCCAAACCTTCTTGGGAAAAAATTATGAGTCTTGGAGTTTAAGAATGAAGACTTTTCTCCGAAAGCTCAAAGTGTTGAGATCACTTCAAATCACCTATGTAAGTTGACCCAAGAAGCATGGGCGATACATGACCAATAATCATAGGAATTCAACTCTTGAACTTGGAAATAAGGAGAACGAGCCAAATCTTGGATACGAAACTCATTCGATGACTCAATATTTGATAAGATAAACTGGTGCGTCAACAACAAAATAAGCTTGGGATATTTTGAAAGGCTGGCGTATCAAGGAAATGCTACAATGAATACATTTAGAATTCAAAACATTGATAGCATAGTTTGAAACCCTAAAGATAGTGACACGAAGGATGTGGATTAGTTCATGAATAGAGTCATGGGAATAGTCGATCGGATCGGGCTCATTTGGAAAAACCGTACCAAGATCATAAAATTGTTGAAAAAATCCTTTGCGAGATCCTACCTGAAATGTGACATGATTGTAATAGCCACTTTGGAATCCAAAGATTTTACAACCTGCTAAGTAGAAGAGTTGACTAGATCACTTACGGCACATGAAACAAGGCTCAGCACGGTAGAAGATTCCATAGAACAAGATTTCGAAACATAATTCTCATTTTAAGCGGGCGGAGAAGAGGATAGAGCGTGTGAAGGCATGGAAGAGGCAAGCGGTGGCGGATCGGATCATTATCATACAATAGAACAACATATATCTCCATAAAAACAAACCCGAGAGGCGGATCATGGAAAAAATCTAGTGTCCAATGCTATTACTGCAAGAAGTTTGGGAATTATTAACATGACTACAAAAAAGAAACAATCATATCGACGCAAAGAGGAACTTTTTATCTCTCCAAAAAATGAAGGAGAATCCTCTAAAACCATGTTTCTTTCTTGCCATATTTATGAAGACGGACACGGTGAGGACCTTTGGTTTTCGGGCCGGTGGATGCAGCAATCACATGAAATGTAACAAGAATCTTCTTTCTTCTCTTGATGCTTCCATAACATCGGAGATCACACTTGGAGATCGCTCATGTGTTAAATCTGAAGGAAAGGTATGCCAATCCTATTCTTGCCAAAACGAATCCGTTGTCCCCTTCTAATGTTTATTATGTTCCACATCTGAAACATAACCTCATTAGTGTAGGAAAACTAATGTAACATGGTTATGATGTATTATTTCAAATGAACTACAATACCTATATATATATATATATATGAAAAACATCCCCATAAAATGCGATAGAAAAAGTTGAAAAGACGAATAGGATGTGAAATTTGTGTCTTATCTAAACATAAAGAGATAGATTTTATACATCTTCCTCTAGAAGCGAAGAGCCTTTAGCACTTGTCCAAGGTGATATATGTGGCTAAATGAGGACACGGTCCATTTGTGGTAGTTTCTATTTTCGACATTTATTGATGATTATAACGAGGAAGATATGTGTTTACTTTTAAAAAAATTAGTTAGATACCTTCTCTAGATTTAAAGAGTTCAAACAAGAAGAAGAAAAGTAGAGTGGAAAACTCTTGAAAGTACTCGGATCGGACAAAGGAGGAGAGTACAACTCCAATGAATTCAAAACATTTTGTCAACAACGAGGAATCATAATGTAGAACACTACAAGATACACTCCATAGCATAATGGAGTAGTAGAAAGAAAAATCGGTCGATCATGAACATGGCGAGATGTATGCTATGTGAAGAAGTTGGCAAACAGGGTTATTGGGCCTGAAGCCGGTGTTGACGAGTTTATGTTCTCGACATATCGCCAACAACCGAGTCTCAAGATACGATACCTCCAAGAATCATGGGATTGTAACAAGTAGAAGCTTGTTCACATGTTCCGAGAAACTAAGAAAAAAATCTTGATGATAGGAGTTAAAGATGCATATTTCTAGAGGATGTAATGAGCGATCGAAGGCCTACGAATTTAGAGTCAAGTTACCAAAAAGTTTATTTTAAGAAGAGATGTCAATTTTTTAAAAATAAATATTGGTTTGATCATGTTGATGGAATTCAAATCGGTATTTTTTATCCCACCACAATCACAGTTTTACTGAGGTTCAAGAAAAGCCACACCGGCCCCCGAAAAGGTACATCATCAAGCAATGAACCGCCGGTGATTCAACATTTTTCGAGAAGACGGATAGAAAACAATGAGTATCAAATAAATATATGAACAAGAGCATGAGTTTGATATAGAGATATGTTTTCATTTCTTTCAAACTCAACCAAAACCATTTTGAAGAAGCGATTAAAGAAAAGCATTGGTTTGATACAATGAACCAAGAAATTCTTGCCATAGAAAAGAACCAAACTTGGGAATTAAGCGATCTCCCAAGAGACAAAGCCAAAATTAGTGTAAAATGGGTATATAAGACCAGCTAAATGAAAAAGGAAAATTTGAGAAACATAAAGGCAAGGATGGTTGCCAAAAGGATTCTCACAACGGTTTGTTGTCGACTATAGTGAAACATTTGCTCCGGTAGCAAGGCTAGACAGAGTTTATCCAAAACCATTTTATCCACGGCCAACTCAACACAAATGGAAAGTCTATTAGCTTGATGTAAAAAATCTTCATTTCTAAACGGTATATTGCGGGAAGAAGTTTACATAGAGAAAACTCTCGGTTTTGAAGTGCAAGTACAAGAGAATAAAGTATATAAACTAAAGAAAGCTTTATATGGTTTGAAACAGCTCGAAAACTTGGTACGATCACATTGACACCTATCTCATAAAAAGTGGTTTTCCGAACGGCCATGAACCCACTTTGTATATCAAATCTCATGAAGGTGAAATTATTATTATATGCCTTTATGTATAGTGTCTTTCTTTATCTTTGGAAATATGATGCTAGAAGATTTCAAAGGAGCAATCAAACAAAGTTTGATATGTGAATCTAGGAGCCATGAAATATTTCTTAGGCATTGAAATTCACCAATCTACTAATGGAATTTTTATTAGTAAAAAAAATATACCACTAACATCATCCAAAAAGTTCAAAATGACCAATTGCAAATCATTTGATACACCAATTTCACAAATGCACCAAACTACGTGATGAAGATGTAACACCACCCATTGATCCCATTGTATAAAATTCTAAATTCTTGGCAGAACAATGTCTCACTAGCTGGACGATATATTGGCAACAATTTGTCTCTTGGTTTTATGCAGTCCTGTGACTACTCATTGGAAGGTTGAAAAAAGGATCTTGGAGTATATTACGGGGACCATAGACTATGGTTTGTTTTACACACATTCGGAAAATTGTTCACTTTCAAGTTATACAAACAACGATTATGCGAAGTTTAGATGATCACAAAAGTACATCATGTTATTTTTTCATCTTGGAACGAGCCCCGATTTCATGGGCATCTAAGAAACAATCTTGGATTTGATATCATGCAACGGATGCGGAATATGTAGCAACAAGTTCGGCGCTTGTCGAGTAGTTTGGTTGAGGAGATTATTGAAAGATATTTCAAATATTCAAAAGGAGACAACTCCAATTTAATGTGACAATATTTCAACAATTCTTTATCAAAATATCATGTTTTTCACAAAAAGATCGAGCACATTCACACATGTTTTCATTTCATTCGTGAACTTGTTAATGATGGGGACATAGTACTTTATTTTGTGGTTCCAAAGATCGGCTTACGGAATATTTTCTAAAACCATTGGGAAAGAATGTATTTGAATTTCAAGAGAGCAATTAGGCATTATTAGTGCCTCCACTTGCTCCGATTGAGATTAGGAGGGGATGTTGAGATATTAATCTCATTGTCTACTATATGTCATCACATTTAATTCTTTTGTACGCAAGCATCGTAGACGACTCGGGTTTACTTTAGTTCAATCGAGTTCTACTCCAATAATTTATTATTGATGTTCACAATGTAATCTATTTAACCTTTTTGAATATTAAGAAGAACAATATGTGCTCCACTTTTTTTCTTTCATTTATTTATAAGAGACATACATAAAATCTCCTCCTTAGTGACACCACGCGAAGACTACGATTTTCGACACAAAACAAAGATTTCAAACATCGTCGAGTAAAAAAATGGCATGGAGGTCGACTCTTGTCATTGCCTATGGTGCAAACACAACCACACTCCAAAATCATGAGTCACTTTATTGGAAAGATAGTTTTGGCTCACATTATTATGCCAACAATCATGCCAAACAACCCAAATTTCTTCTTCCTCATAATAATTAATCTTGACGGAGATTGATATTATCACGATGCCCCATCATATTATCATTTTTTCTAATGAATGAAAATAGATTCAAACAAAAATACAAATTAAATTAGAGACATGTGAGTTATGGCCACAATTTTCTCCATGTTTATGAAATGCCCCATAGGTTAGATTTTCATGTTCTTCAATGTATGATATGAATATTATTTGATTATTAATTATTTATTATTATAATAATATTTACCTAATACATAATTAATATATTAATATTTAACATATCATTAATATTTAATTATGACATTAATATTTAGTTGTGACATAAAATTAGTAGGTGATATTTTATTATTTGTAATTTTTTTATTTTATTAGTGTTATAAATTACAATTTAGTTTCATAAATTTTATAATTTAATTTAATTTGTATATAATATTTTATTAAATTAAAATTTTAATTAATACACTAATATAATAATAGCTAAAGCATTAATTGATACAATAATATATTAATAAAAAAATTATTAATTAATATACTAATATAATAGTTAAAACATTAATTAATGAAGCGATATATTAATCAAAAGTATTAATTGATACACGAATAAATTTATAAATTTTAAGTTAAATATTAATTTATTAACATACACTAATATATTAACTATACACAAATGTATTAATAAAAGTATTTTAATTTAAACATTAATTTATTAATATAATACTACTTCCTACATAATTAGTATATTAAGTTGTTATTAATATTTAATTATGACATTAATATGATATTAAGGCAAAAAAAATTATAAGCATGTTTAATAAAATTACTAAAATATTTAAATAATATTAATAAGATTGTAATATAATATTAATGATACAATAATAATATATTAATTTTTGAATTTTGGTTTTTGTGATTTTTCGGTGATAATAACATGAGATTGAATGTTTTCAATGCATTTCAAATAACTAGTGTGGTTCATCTTTAAGAAAAAATGATACAACAATTCTAGTCATTAAACTTAAATAGATGCAAAGAAGAGAAAGCTTATGCATTAGAAAATAAAGACTAGTTTAACTAAAAAATATAAGGGTATTTATTTAATTATATTTAATTTAAAAAATATGTGTTTCACATATATATTACGATTATTTAATTTTTCTTTTTAATCTAAATTATTTCTTTAATTTATAATTATTATCGATATAATTCCTAGAATTAAGCTAAAGGGTAAAATTCTAAATACTATTTGAACTAAAGGTTTAAATTAACTATAAATTAATCTATACATTCACACATGTTAAATAATAATTTAATTTAATAAATACTATAATTTAATCTAATTTCGTATATAATATTTTGATGAATTGAAAGATTAAGTGATACACTAATATATTAATCAAAAGTATTTTAATTTAACTATTAATTTATTACTACAATATTCATCGACCCCACCTTAGAAGATCAAAAGTATCTCTCTCTGTTTTAACCAACTCAAAGAAGAAAATTAATATAGCCAAGACTAGAACGAACTCTCATGAGCTCTATGAGTGAAATTGGTCGTTGGACGGTTCTAAAACACCATGGATGGAAAGGATCTGTCATACTAACGTGAGATATGAACATCAAGGATGAAAATCACTTCCTCTTGTAGAGTGCCACATTTGTGTACAACCACATTAGAGCTCAATTTCATAATATTTGTTGCAATATGACCTTCCTAGCCTTTTAAGATGTCAAAATTATAGTGAGCTTGGGAGGCTTCTCTCAACTTTTTGAGCATAGGGAATAAAATCTTAAATAAATTAAATAAATCTTTTTTCTTTGATCCCGATAGACCAAAGATTGGTCTCGATGGACATTAACCATCATCATCATCCTATAACTAATATATTAATTTCTTATTAATATTTAATTATGACAATTAAATCATATTAAGACATATATAAATATTTATAAACATATTAATTTAAAATTAATAAAATTACTAAAACATTTAAATGGAATTATAATATTTTAATATAACATTATCGACACATTAATAATATAAATAATTGACATATTTTTAAATTTTTAACCTAAATTAATGTATACATTATAACATCTTAATTATATTAAATTTGGCAAAAACGATCCATAAAATGTGTCTGAGAACTTTTGGTGAAAATCACGTGTAAAGAAAATTTTGTCGACAGTTTCGAACCGACCATTGTGGTTCATCATCACGACGAGATGAAATGCGATCAAGAAACTGTTTAAATAGATAAGGACAACTCAAACTAGCCGTTGAAAAAGTGACTAGTTTGACTAGAATGAGAAATTGAATAAAATTTTTGTCATATTTTTTTATTTTTTTTTCAATTTTAATTCTATGACATTTTAATTTTAATTTGATTATATTTGAATACAATCTAATATTAATATTTATTTTAATAATTTAATATTAATATTTTTTTAATATAATTTAATATTTTTTATTATTTTATACTTTAAATTATATATTATATAATTAAAATTCATAATGGTTAAATAAATAAATAATAATAATAATTAATTAATTTAATATATAGGTAATTTTAAAATTAAATCATAAAAAGATAATATTATTAATAAAAATCATACTAACAATTAAAATAATAAAGTAAAAGGAACAAGCAAGGGAGAGAGGAACTTGAGAGCAAGAGAAAGAGGGAACGACCATAGGGAGCAAAGGGGAAGGGAAAAAATGACTAAGAGTGAAGGGCGAGGGAACCCAACATACGCTAACACTCGCCCATCATCCTATTAAGTTTAACCGACCTCTTTTTGATTTCCGAGCTTCCCTCTCGACTTTCGGTGGTGGAAATGGTCGATCTCGCAATAACCTCGAGTATCTTCAAGACAAATATGATGATTTGTTTTCAGCATGCTCTGCTAAGGCGGAGGGAGCGAGATCTACCATGTCTAAATTGGCGACATGTTCATGAATTCTTTGATTGATTGATCGACCAATTTCACCTATGTAAGGTGTCCCGGGAGCAAGGGAATCGAGTAAACACCCTTACCATCCATTGGGAAAATTGGGTCTTTAGCAGGTCTAAGCGAACTTTGCATTGTGTGGAGAGGCTTGAATGTTGAAGAAGACATTATGTTTCTTCAAGATCCTAGTGATTTTATCGATAGTACCTTGGATAAATGGAAGGTGAACTCCGGATAACTAGATTACGGATCTTTCTTAACCTAGGACCTTTTTCGGCTTTTGAAAAGCTTTAAGACAGTGAGCCTTACTATAACCGTTTTTATAGAAGACATTAAAGAGAAGCGGTTATAGAGGGGGTATTTTGTAAGAATGGTTATAGCAAAGCTCAATTTCTTAGAACTTTCCAAAGATAAAAAAGGTCCTAGGGTTAAGAAAGATCCTTGTGATCGGTTATCTGGGTTCACCTTCCATTTATCCAAGGTACTACTAATAAAATCGCTAGGATCTTGAAGAAACATAATGTCTCTTCTTCAGACTCTCTACACAATTTGAAGTTCAATTAGATCGGTTAAGACGATTTGCCGATGGATGGTAAGGGTGTTTACTTGGGTTTCGTTTCCTGCGGGACACCTTACATAGGTGAAAGTGGTTGATCAATTAATCAAAAGAATTCATGAACATGTTCTTGACCTTAGAAATGGTAGATCTCGGTCTTTATGCTTTAGAAGAGCATCTTGAAAAAACAAATCATCATATTTGTATTGAAGATGCGAGGTTATTGCGAGGATTGACCATTTCCACCACGAAAATTGAGGAAGCCTTGGAAATCGAAAAGGGTCGATTAACCTTAACATGGATGATGGGTGGAGTGTTAACGAATCTTGGATTCTGCCACTTCACTCTTAGGTTGTTTTCCCCTTCCTTTGCTCCCCTCTGTCGTTCTCTCTTCTCTCGCTCCCGGGTTGCTCTCTCCATGTTTGTTCCTTTTATTTTATTATTTTAATTGTTATTAGTGTGATTTTTATTATTAATATTATCCTTATGATTTAATTTGAAAATTACCTATTATTAATATTAAATTAATTAATTTATATTATTATTATTATTATTATTATTAATTTATTTATTTTATTTTATTTATTTGTTTGTTTATTTAACCATTACTTGAATTTTAATTATATAACATATAATTTAAAGTATTAAAATAATAAAAATATTAAATTATATTAAAAATATCATAATATTAAATTATTAAAAAATGTATTAATATTAGATTATATTCAAATATAATCAAATTAAAATTAAATATAATCAAATGAAAATATAATAGAATTAAAATTAAAATAATAAAATATGACAAAAAAATTATTCAATTTCTCATTCTAGTCAAACTAGTTGTTTTTTCAACGCCAATCGGAAAATTTGTCCTTATTTATTTAAAACGAGGGCTTCTTGATCAAATTTCTCATCTTGTCCACGATGATGAACCACACTTGTTGTTTGAAATCTGTTCGAAAAATTTTCTTAGATGTGATTTTCACCTAAAGTTCTAATATATCTTAGTTATAGTTGATTGTGTTAACATGGTCAACTTTGGGATCATAGTCAATGTTTAGTCCTGCCAGCTACCATGGTGAACCATGCTACCTCTGGAAATCATGGTCTATCTGAGTAAAAATGGTCAACTTTGGAGAACATTGGTCGAAATTAGTCAAAGATGGGCGACCATGATCAATCATGGTCTAACATCACATTGCGACAAGGATTGTCTCAATATGAAATACGACCATGGTCAAACTTGTTTATTTTAGTGTGTATAATATTTTTCTTAGGGTTTATACACCTTGGGTTTATAGTATTAATCCCTTGGGTTTCCCTTAGGCTTTTAGTAATAATCCCTTGGGTTGATTATTTCATTTGGTTTATAATATCAATCCCATGGGTTTATTTATCTAACGGTTCACATTGATAGGGTATAATATTATTGGTACGATTTATAATATTAATCCTAATATTTTTTATATAAACATCTCTGGTTTATAACCATGGTCAACCATGTTCCAACATCACATTCCCACAAATATTGTCTCAATATGAAAATCAGTCATACTCGACCATTTCAACCCTGGTCAATCATGGTCAACCATGTTTGTTATATGGTTTTGTAATATTTATCTTGGGGTTTATATATGCCCTTAGGTTTATAATATTAATCCCTTCGGTTTAATATTTTTCCCTTGGGTTTATAATGACTTGGGTTTATTAGTCTCTTTTGTTTATAATATCAATCCCTTAGTTTTATTAATCTAAGGGTTCATGTATTCCCTAGGGTATAATATTATTCCTAGGGTTAATAATATTATTGCTACGATTTAATATAAATCCTTTAGGTTTATAATCGTAGTCAAACCATTTTCCGATGTCACATTATGAAAAATATTGTCTCAATATGAAAATCAACCATGTTCCACAATCGCCAACCATTATCAACCAAGGTTAATCATGGTCACATTGTGACAAGATTTTCTTTTTGTCCATCAAATTGGCAGCAAATCATGGTCATTCATGGCCAACCATGGATCGAACGTTGCATTGTGACAAAGATTATTAGAATATGAAAATCAACCATGATTGACCATGGACCAACATCACATTGTGACAAAGGTGTCTCAATATGAAAATTAATCATGGTTAACCATGCTCTAGCGTCTCATTGTGACAAATATTGTCTTAATATAAAAATCAATTGCGTAAATCATACATGGTGAACCAATTTATTTTAGGGTTTATAATATTTATCTTAGGGTTTATATACCTTAGTTTATAATATTTATCTTAGGTTTTATATACCTTCATTTATAATATTTATCTTAGTGTTTATCATAGCATTTCTCGATATGAAAATCAAACATAGTGAACCATGAGTCCAACATCACATTGTGATAAAGATTATTAAATATATGAAAATCAACCCATGGTCCAACTTTTCATTGTGACACATATTGTATCGATATGAAAATCGATCATGATCAACCATTCTCAGCTTGAGTTTCCAACATGCATTGTGACAAGGATTGTCACGATATGAAAATCAACCATGGATAGGTATGTTTATTTTAGTGTTTATAATATTTATCTTAGGGTTTATATACCTTAGGTTTATACTATCAATCCCTTGTATTTAATATTATTCCCTTTTTTATAATCCCTTGGGGTTTTAGTATTAATCCTTTTGGTTTACTATTTTCTTAGGTTTATAATATTAATCCCTTAGGTTTATTAATCTAAGGGTTCATATTCCTAGGGTATAATATAATTCGTAGGGTATATAATATTAATCCTAAGGCTTAATATAAATCCCTTGCATCTATAATCATGGTCATCCAAGGTCGACCATGGTCCAAGTTACAAATTGTGACCACTTAGGGGCTTGATCGGAAGCTGGATCATGGACCTAAGTGATAGGCGAAAATTCAAAGTGTTCGGAAGTGCAGAACCACGAGCGGCTTAGGATAGATCTTTTCTTCCTCATTCCCGGCACCATGAATGGTTCAAAGGCGACAGTATGAAGAAGTTATCATAGTTTTAAAAGTCTAGTAAACTACAATTTTTGGACTTTGACCAAGTTTGACTTGGAATTTTGGGAAATTCAAAAAGAGAATATTCTAGGAAGTATTCCTAGAATATTCCTTAAATATTTCTAAAATATTCCATTCAAACCAATCATATGCGGAATAGTGGCACCGTTTAATTTGATAATGGTTTGAATGTGGATTTTTGAACGAATCATAGGTCGCCAGTGACCCTTGTACGGATGGTTTAAAATTTTAGTGGGACTCGCGGGATAGAATGTGTGACCTCTTGCGAAATCCCCGCAATCCTTTACGTAGACCATCTATGTTTCTTAACTATAAGGTGTCGCGGTTGTATTTAACATTGATGTGATGTGCATATGGGGGTGGAAGGGGGGCCCAGCCCCCCCCCCCCCCCCCATGTGGCCTTAGTGCTAGGAACCAAGGCTAAGCCCTTTCCACCAATGATTAAAATTGAAACTTTGTCACATGTAGATAGTTATGGTTAAAAGTACGGTTACAATTTTTTTGGTTAACGTTAGACCTCCGGCCCACAAACTACTTAGCAGGAGCCCTTCGGAGGCTGTCACATGTGACGGTTTAAAAAAATTTAATGCCATAGTTTTAAAAGGCGGAAAACATTTGGAGCACCACAAAATTTTCAGGTTTTCTAATTTAACGGAGTTAAGTCCATTTTTCTCCACATTTGGTGGAGGATTTTTAAGTTCATCGGGAAAATGAGTTCGGGCTCTATCTTGAGCTAGATTCGACCAATTTTGGAGTTCACATAGTCAATTTCAACTATCTCCAACATTCCAAACTCATTCGTGAGGTTTGAAAAGCCATCGAGGAATTTTGAAGGCGGGTTTTCTTCAATGAGTTCTAGGGGCCAGCAGGGCCACCATGGGCCAACGGTAGTTTGAGGCTAGCCGGAGAGCTAGAGGCCTTATTCGGAATTCCAATAGTCAATTTTGGATGTTTCGGATGTTCTAAAAACAATGGTGTGGTTTTCAAAACTGTAGAGGACTTTGAAAGGTTTATATGCTTCGGTGAAGTTCCGGGAGACCCTTAGGGCCAATAAGTGTCCATGAAGGTTCGAGGCCTAGCCGGGGCGGCCTAGAGGCCTTATGCCGGCGAACCAATAGTCATTTATGACTATTTTAATACTTATGAATCCAATGGAGGAGTTTTCATAAGCTTTTTAGAGACTTCTAGAGGTCAATAACCAATCAGAGAATTTTCGGTGACTCGAGGTGCCGGGGGGTACTAACGGGTGTTGGAGGTGAAAGTTTGGAGCATTCAAAAGGCCAATTTCAATGAACCAATGATACATTACCGAAAATTTTTCTCATATGAATCTATGGAAGGAATTTTAGAGCCATTTTAATACTTCTTGAGGCTTAGAAGCCACAGGGAGGTTTTGAAGCGAGTGCAAGTGGAGGAGGCCTAGATTGGGGATGCGAGTGCTCATTTTGAGCAAATGATGACTCATTTTGGGTACGTGTATGTTTTGGAGATAGTAGGTGAGGTTTGAGGATAGAAAAATAATTTTGAGGGATTTTGTACCATAGAAGCTCGGTGTAGCTCAAGTGCACCGATAGAAGGAATCAAGTCCAAGGAAACTGGAGTCTATTTTTTCGGAGTGATGACAACCATGACGGGGATCTAGATGGTATTCTAAGCCCATTGATATAGTTCGGTAACCTTTCGAGTTAAGTGTGGAAACTTGCTAAAAGAAATTTTTCCATAATCCCAAAGAGCTAAGTCAAGATGACAAGAGTTCAAAGAGACATAGCCCACAATATTCAGGGTGAACTCTAGATTAAATTTCTTGTCATGTGTGCATTTTTATTTTTACGCATTATATTTTGTTACAAATGCTTAATTTCAGCCAAAAAAAATGGAATTAAATCACTTAAATAGTTAAAAAAACATACACCTGTTTCGAGCATAAATTCATAAAATGTCAAGTATAAGCTAGATCTTTTATTTGTTTAATTGAGTGGGAAGTTCTTGAAAATAATAACAAGTTATCCAAACCATTTTCAGATAATTTTGGTATCACAACACTTGGTTTCTTTATTGACGAGCAATAGCTTGCTTGTTTGACTTGAAAGGTGTTTAAACGGTCTGAGAATTTATTTGTTTGATTGTTAACAAGTTTGATTGTTGCTTGAGTTTGCTAGAGGTGAAGGGAAATCTATTGATAGCTAAGTCCGGGAGAGGAAAAGTAAAGAAAAAAGGGCTAAAGGAATCTTCCTTACCCAAAGGACCTCAAGGCCACCCTTGAAGCACAAACTCTCTTGACAATTGTTTGTTCTCGGAGGCTCCTTGAATAAGAGCTGACTCCCGGCCATTTTGTTCAAAAGATTTGTCATATTTTTTTAAATATTTGTGAATTTTTTTGAATTTCTTTAGCTCATTTTCATGATGAAAACTTCATAAAGTGAGGTTTCCAAATCCTCCTCCTTCAAAATATTCTTCGATGAATACATGAAATGAGACTTATCCATATTGAAGGACATGGTGCAAATGCATTGTTTGCGGATAGAAGAGAAAGCACTAGAATTCATGATAAATTGTTTTCTATGAAGCAAGAGAAGGAAAATTCTTCAAATAATGCATGAGATGGAGATGCATCTCCATCAAGCCCAGAAGGCTTTGACCAAAGAACATGCGTGAAGCGAGACGTAAGTCACTCAAATTTGTCTTCAATTTCCTCTTCGGGTAGATGTGTTGGTTCATTTGAAAAACACACAAGAGGTATAGGGTCCAAGTTAATGTTTAAAATGGGATATGAAGGCAAGGGTTTAGGAAAAGCATTCTGAGCATGATTGAGCCTATTTTGGTTGAGGAACGACCTAATAATTTTGGTCTTGGTTATGTTCAATCTAATGGAAAGAGCTCAAAGCCATGAAGGCATGTGTTGCAACTTCAAAGAGAATTTTTTTCCAAGTTCTAATACCACCAAACATGTCAAGTCTGTTTTCAAGTTTATATCCATTATTTGAAGCCTATGTTGTAGCAAGAATATTGTAGACATGCAGCTTATGGTGAGCATGATATTTTTGGGAAGTTTTCAAAGACATGAACATTGATGTATTTATTCTTGAGGAAATGCGGAACCTCTGAAGTTCATCTCCTCATCGAGGTAAAAAAGATGGACATTCAAAGCAACATGTGAGGTATAATTCTTCCCATACTCAAGTGAATTATGTTTACGCAAAGAATGATAAATCTGCATGCTTGAATGGAAGAAAGAGTTGTTGTGCATATTGTGTTATGTTTAAGCATTGTGTTTCGAGATCTTTGGAAGAGGATGAAGGCATACGAGGCAGATGAAGCAAAGGAAACTTGCAAATAAGGTGCATAAGACTTGCACACATTGCCATAAGAAGGGACATGTCGTTTCCCAATGTTGGACATTGCATCCAACTATTCCTCACAAGAATTTGAGGCAAGAGGACGAAATATTGGCGAAAGTGGAACCAAAGATTCCACCATTCATGTGAGAACAAATGTTTCACATGAACAAGATTTGCAGCGGCAAAAGTCATTGTCGTGGCTTGGTAAAAAGTGGTTTGACTTCTTGACACTATAAGACATACACACATTTGTACATATAGAGAAAATTTCAATTATGTATGCATGTTTTGCATTGTAATATCATGTTTGTTTGAGCCACCTTAGATCAATGATCGAGGAATTAATGTTCAACTACCTTTTGTAAATTTATCACGAGAGAAATTTCTGAGTGAGTGCAAGGAAGACGAGTTCTTGACGGGAGTACAAGCACATCCGGGAAGGGAAGTGTCAACTACCGTCGCGTTATGGTTCAAAGTAACTAGCCATCGAGAGCAAGTGTATTGAGGCTAAAAATAAGAGAGGGTGTTGTACTCTCATCCTCTTTTGTACGGATCGGTATATCGGTCTTTTGGGGTCCAAAAGCTTCACAATAGAGGTGTGATCGAGCTTGGATAATGGACCTAAGTGATAGCTCAAAATTCAAAGTGTTTCGGAAGTGTGTCAAACTGGTGAATAAAATAGATCTCGTCTTCTGATTCGACACACGAACGGTTGAAAAACCGACACCATATGAAAGTTGTCGCAATTTGAAAAGTCCGATGTGTAATTTTTGGACTTTGACCAAGTTTGACTTGTAATTACGGGAAATTCAAAAGAGAATATTCTAGGAATATTCCTAAAATATTCCTTAGAATATTCCTCAAAATATTCCCTAGAATATTCCATTTGGACCAATCATATGCGGACAAGTGGCACGTTTAATTGGATAATGGTTTGAATGTGGATTTTTTTAACCGATCACGGGCCACAACGTGGCCCTTGTACCATGGTTTAAAATTTTAGTGGGACTCCATGAGATTGAACACATGACCTACGGCGATAGTTCGCAAGCCTTTACGTATCCACCATCCATTTTGCTTAAATATAAGGTGTCAACGGTTGTATTTAACATTCATGTAATGTGCATATGGGGGTCGGAGAGGGGGAGCCAACCACTCCATGTGGCCTTAGCGCCGGGAACCAAGGGCTAAGCCCTTTCCACCAATGGTTAAACTTGAAACCTATCACATGACGATATTTATGTTTGAAGGTGCGGTTACGGTTTTTGGTTAATGTTAAACCTCCCTGACCCACAGGCTTTGTCAAACCCTTCGGAGCTGTCATACAACGGTTTAAAAAAATTTAATACCACGGTTTTAAGCGGCGAATATTTTAGTAGCACCAAATTTTTATGATTTTCCTAATTTAACTAGATTTAAGTCCATTCTCCACATTTGGTGGAGGATTTTAAGTTAGTGGGTAAATGAGTTCGAGGCTCTATTTTGAGCTAGATTCGACTAATTTTGGAGTGCCAATAGTCAATTTCGACTATCTCCAAATTTCAAAATTCATTGGTGAGGGTTCCCGAGCCATCCAAGAGGAATTTTGAGTAGGTTTTGTTTCGGTGAAGTTCTAAGGCCACAGGGCTACCATGGGCAAGCAACGAGTTTGAGGCCTAGCCAACGGAGCTAGAGCCTTATTAGAAAATCCAATGATAATTTTGGATGTTTGAGGCATTCTCAGACTGTAGTGTCAGACTGCAGAAACAACACAGAGACTCAGGCTAGAGGCTAGAGTGAAGTTAAAATTTATGAGGCCAACAGTGCCGGCGATGGTTGGGACCTATTAGACGATATAGGCCTTATAGCAAACCAATAGTCTGTTTCTGAATTTTTGATACCTCTAAATCCAATGGAGAGGAGTTTTCAATATATTTGAGGACTTATAGAGGTAGATACCCATCAAAAAAGCGTTTCGTGACCACTGATGCTAGGGGTGCAGCGGGGAGTTAGGTGAAACCAACGCTTTGGTCGGAGGCCATTTAAATTGAACCAATGAGTATTTTGACTATTTTTGACATTATTGATCCAAAAGAAGGATTTACGGGTCATTTGAGAAGACATAGAGATCGAGAGGCCACGGAAGTTTGGGCAACTAGTGCTTGGTGGAGGGCTAGATTGGGGATACAATACTCCATTTTGAGAAAATGATGATCATTTTAAGGTACGATAGGTATTGGAGATAGTGTGTGAGGTTTCGGGGGACATAAAAATTCTAAGGTAGTTTGTTGCTGCAAGCTCGAGTGTAGCTCAAGTGCAACGATGAAGGAATCGATTCTAAGGAAGCCTAGATGCGATTTCGGAGTGATGACGGCCATGACACGCATATAGATGGTATTCTAAGCCCATTGGTTCAAATTCAATAACCATTCGAGTTAAGTGTGGAACTTGTAAAATAATTTTTTCCATAATCCTAAATAGCCAAGAGTCCAAGTGACAAGAGCTCAAGGAGACGTAGCCCGATATTCGGGTGAACTCCTAGATTAAATTTGCTATTATAAGTAGATGTTTATTTTACGTATATTTAAAATTACACATGCTTAATTTCGGTAAAAACAAATGGACTTAAAGCACTTAAACGAGTTAAAAAAAAACATACACTTGTTTCAAGCATAAATTCCGCAAAATGTCAGTATAAAGCTAGATATTTTATTTGTTTAGCGAGTGGGGGAGGTTCTTGAAAAGCATAAAAAGTTATCCAACCCATTTGGATCAAGGATTCATTGCGAGAGCAATGCTATATCACGTGGGTTCATGTGGGGGATATATAATGAGGGAAAAAAATGACATAATATAAAAAAATGGAGCTCAAATTTAATGAAAAATTTGAAGGGTATAAAAAAATGTTAATGAAAAAAAAAATGGATACTGCATTATATAGTGAAAGTAGGGGCTTGTTAAATTAGGAAGGTGTATTGGGCTTATATTGGTAGGGAGTTAAATAGTGTGATTTTTTAGAGGCATTTTCCAATATGTACTCAAATTAAGGGTATTGTTTAATATGCTATAGTCACACGTGATATGTTAGAGGTCCATTGAGTGAAATCCCCCATGATTGTGACAAAGATTGTCTAAATACGAAAATCATCCATGTTCAATCATTGTCAACCATTTTCAACCTCGATAATTCATGGTCAAACTTGGTCAACCATGTTTTTTATAGGGTTTATAATATTCAATGTAATTTTTATAATATCAATCCCTCATGTTTAATATTATTCGCGGGTTTATAAATATCAATCCCCCGAGTTTATACTCATGGTCAACCATGCTCTAACATCACATTGTAATGAGATATTGTGTTGATATGTAAATCGATCATGATCAACCATGTTAATTTTAGGGTTTATAATATTTATCTATGGTTTATATACCTTGGGTTTGTAATATTAATTCATTGTGTTTAATATTATTCCTTAGGTTTAAAATTATTCCCTTGGATTTATTAGTCCCTTGCGTTTATAATATCAATCCCTTGGGTTTATTAATCTAAGGGTTCATATTCCTAGGGTATAATATTTTTCATGGGATTTATAATATTAATCCTAGAGTTTAACATAAATCCCTTGGGTTTATAATCATGCTCAACCATGCTCCAACGTCACATTATGACAAATATTGTCTCAATACAGCAATCAACCATCATCAACCATGTTTAATAATATTTTATGGTTTATTATATTTATCCATTAGGTTCAATATTATTTCCTTGGGTTTATAATCCCTTAGGTTTTTTTTTTTTTTTTTAGCGTTAATCCCTTGAGTTTATTTTCCTTTTGGGGTGATAATATTTATCGTAGGATTTATATACCTTGGGTTTATAATATTAATCCCTTAGGTTTAATGTTATTCCCTTTGGGTTTATTAATCCTAGTGTTTAATAAAAATCCCTTGGGTTTACAATGATGGTCAATGATGGTCCAATGTCGCATTGTGCCAAATATTATCTCAATATCAAAATCAACCATGGTCAACCATTCTCCAATGCCACATTATGAAAAATATTGTCTGGTATGAAAATCATGACATAAACCATGGTCAACCATGTTTATTCTAGGTTTATAATATTTATCTTAGGATTTTTATATCTTGGGTTTACATAATATTTATCCCTTGGGTTTAAAATTATTCCCCTGGGTTTATAATCCCTTGTGTTTATTATTCCCTTGGGTTTATAATATCAATCCCTTTGGTTTATTAATATAATTATTCATATTCCTAGAGCATAATATTATTCATAGAGTTTCTAATATTAATATTTGGGTTTAATATAAATCCATCATGGTCAACCATGGTTCAATGTCACATTGTAACAAGATTTTATCGATATGAAAATCAACTTGATATTAGCATTATGAAAAATGATTGACTCAATATGAAAATCAACCATGACGAAACATGTTCAACAAAACATTGTGACAAAGATTGTCTCAATATGGAGATCAACTATGGTCAACCATGATCAATCATGGTCAACCACGGTGATAACCATGGCCACTTTGTGAGAAAAATTTCCTCAATATGAAAATCAACCATGGTTAACCATGGTCCAAAATCACATTGTGACAAATATTGTCTCGATATGAAAATCAATCGGGATCAACCATGGTAAACCATGTTTATTTTAGTGTTTATAATATTTATCTTAAAGGTATATATACTTTGGTTTTATAGTATTAATCCTTCGTTTATTATTTCCTTGGGTTTATAATATTGATCCCTTAGGTTTATTAATCCAAAATGTAACTATTTACTAGAGGAGTTGGCTTGTAAAGTGAGGATTTGATTATTTAATGGATTTTCTATAGTTCTTAGGAGAAAGTGATCATTCTTCTAAATAGGAGAAGATTGGAGAGAATTGTGAAATTTTTTAGAGGATCGTGGATTATTTATCTCTTATCTAGGGATAAAGGATTGAATGAATATTTTAAATTAGATGAAATATTTGAGTTAGCTTAGGATCTAAGACTCATTGTGATTTATAGTCATTGTATAAATAGAAGGTGAAATTTCTATGGAGACATAGGCACGTAAATTAAATGATGGATACTGAGGTAACAGTGATCAGTGTGAGGATAATGCTGGCCAACATTGAGCCAACATCTCTTACATAATTATTTTATTAATTAAATATCGATCTATTTTATGCATATAGTCTGGTTTTGTATTCATACATTTGTAAATTAAATAGTCAGACTTATATGAAAACCTTTTTCCTCATTTAATTATCAAATTATCCATTGAAGATAATTGGTGATCCTTCAAATCTTTTCATTCTTAGTGGATATTTATTATCTTGTGAATTCTTATTTGAAAAATATCCCTAACTACTAATACCATCCATGTCCAGAGCCATTGAATCAAATATTCGATCGATTAAAATCATTTCTGACCATCGAATCTAGTAAATAGTTTTTATATATATTTTTATAAATATTCCGTTTTGGTTTGAACTTTTAGAATTATAATGCTGTGTTATTAAAATTTGTTATATTTTTTATATGTAAATGTAAATAATTTTATATCTTAGATTTTTTATAGTGTTTCTTTTTTTTTCATCTTAATAAATTAAATTGAATTTAGGTAATAAAATAAAATAACAATAAACTATAAAAAGAGCCCATGGTATTGACCCATGGTATTCATGTGGAATATATTCGACACAAGGGAAATTAAGATGGCTAGATCAATCTTAACTTCACGGAGTATTTGTTTTATTTTTTAATAAGTTAAATTGAATTTAGGTAATAAAATAAAATAACAATAAACTATAAAAATAGCCCACGGTATTCGTAGCTGGAATATAATTTACTTAAAGGAAATGAATCAATCTACAACTAACTATTTAATAAGTATTTTTAATTGTTTATAACCATTATTCTTTTAGAAATTTTACTTAATAATGTATCTAAATTTTCATACATCTAAAATATTACATAGTTTTCTTGTTCTATATTATTTTTGTTAGAAGTATTTTTATTATTCCAAAAATACATGGTTTTTGTTATATATTATTTATGTTACAATTTTTTTTATTATTCATGAGTAGTATTTCTTAACTATATAAAAAATGAGATTAATAATGATGAATGTTCATAATTCTGTTTTTAATTAACACAAATTTACCTCTAATTATATTTGTAAATATTTGTAACTACATAACTTAGGTTTGTAAATGCATACATACTCTTTCAAATTTTTGCAATTAATGAATATCAAATTTCTTCGTTAAAAAACTATATACATATCTTTAGTTACCTAATTGTGGCTAAAAAACTTACATGTTTTTTACTTTATAATCATAAACTAATTTCACAGGATTATTAGTTTGTAGCACAGTCCACAATTAAGGATAATGGCTAGGGATGTCTCCTTATCATTCACATAGTGATTTATTGAAGTTCTTAGTTCAAATGGATCCTATTAGATGCATGGTGGCAGAACACTAAAAAATAGATATACGGTATTATGACATCCATATTTTCTACAAACCATCCAAATTTCCCACATTATATGATGTCAAACTTACTCAACTTTTTATTCGAAATTTTAAACAACGTTTTTCACTACGTAATTTTATCTTTTATAATTTTTTTATTTTTCAATTCCAAACAAAACTTAAAAAAGAAGAACCCACTCAATCCTTCTTTTGAATTATGATGCGGGAGCATCCGGCTCGGGGGTAAACGGAAAAAACGGGTGTTTTTCTTACGAATTCTGATTGATTAGTTGACAAGATCTTACACACGGGTTTTATTTGTTTTTTTTGAAATTCCATCATTAGGGCCTAATAGTCATTCACGTTACGTAGTTTCACTTAAAAATTTCCTTTTATTTTCTGTCTTTGAAATTCATTCCTAGATTAAAAGAACAAAATCAAAGATGTAACCATATTAAAAGCTGACCCAGCGATTTCAAAAAATTTGTTTCATACGGTAAGTACAAAAGGGAAAAAAAGACATTTTTGTAAGGGGGGATTATCCATCATAGCAAGGGAGAGAAAAGAAATAAAATGAATCGGGAGTTTTTTTTTTCAAAGAAACATTTGAGACTATTTTCTGCAGCCAATACTATATATTTTCCTGTCTATCATTTATATCATTGTATATGGTAAATTTGAACTAATGTGCAACTGAAATCGAGGCGAATAGAATTAACTTATCCACAGGCACTGGAGCGATTACGACATTTTGACAAATCGAAGCATATACATTTACAGGAGAGTCCACACAGAAAAGAGAACTTCGCAGACATTTCACGAACAAGCAAGCGTTACAAAAACATTGCCGAGGTATTCATCATTACATAATAACAGAAGTTAAGTTCCACTATTTACAAGTAAATTCAATTTCTTTTGACGAGTCCCGAAAGATTATAAAAAAAAATATATTACATATTGAGTTTGTGGTTCGGGTTCAAAACCGCATACAAACAGCGCTCACATTTGATGGCAAACTAACAGAGAAACAATAGAACAGAACTAAGAAGTGACTGCATAATTGTTTATAGACATTAGTCTATCTACCTAGAAAGATATTCATACACAGACCGAACAACGGTGGAATACACAGTAAGAAACAAGGCATGGAGCCCATATTTATAATCAAATAAGTTACAAAACTACCAGAGGCTCATAACAGAGATGACCCTACCCATTTGGGGGTCGATAGCCGTAACGACAAGAACCATGAACTGAAAGATTGCAAATACCTAGAAGGAGAAAAGGGAATTTCAAGAGTTAAACCTCGAAATGGGTTTCAAACCAAATAATGAAATCTAAATGAGAGAAAATGAGAGGGTTTATTGAGTAACTTACCAAAAGGAAGAAACGTCGAGCAAAGGAGAAGCTTCGGTTGAAAATCGACAAGGGTTTGCTCACAAGGAGCATAGACCATTAGTAAATTCATAAAAACACAGAGAAATTGAAACAGGAACGGACGTCTTACCTTGAGGAGCTGTTGAACTGGAACATAAGCCGAAACCTTGACGACCACGACCTGTATGTGCAAACGATAGATAGTTAAACAATAAATTCATTTTTGAGGGCAAAAAATAAACAATGTCGAAATGAAATGTCTACAAAAATGGTATGAACAAGAAGCAATAGCCAGAAGTCGCCATAATTACTGAAGTCCTGTTAAAAGCTACGAAGAATTTAGCAAGAACCTTGCCACAGAGGGCAAGTGGTGAAAAGCCAAAAAACTCAGCTTACACGAATAATAAGCGTAGAAAAACCCTCATAGAACTTCGAACAAGTGAAATGAATGACAACTGAGTGGTGTTGGGGTTTGAGAATAACGTGAGAGAACAAACTTTGAGAAGCTCAACAGGTGTCTAATTCATGCTAGCTGACAAGGACGAGAGAGAATAAATAGATAGTGATTGCAATTAAAAATCAGTTGTAATGTATCATACGATCCAATCAACATTTGAATTATTAAATTGTTAACTTGTCAAATCCGCAAACGTATTACGTGATACCATAACCATTGAAACATTATATTCATAACTTATATTAAGTTTTGTTCAAGAAATTGAATCAAATTTTTGAGTGCAGGACTTAAGGAGGGCTGGGCCCCATCAATTTTTGGTATCGGAGCAGGCTGTGTGTTAGAAGAAATGGAAGTTGGTCGAAGAGGTCAAGGAATAGCTATTCAAAGAGTAGCAAATGAAGGATTGCGAGAAGAGATTTGAATATTGAATGCCCGTTTGGCAGCAGTAGAGGCGGGAAGAAGAAGAGATCCTGAGGGAGGAGATGATAGTGATGAAGAAGCTGCAGAGACAATAGATGGATCAAATGGAGAAGGACCTGAACTCATAATGTTGACGTCAATTTTGTTATCAAATAGTAAGCCAAAGCATGAGCTTTCGACTTATGATGGAAATTTATTAGTAGAGGTGTTGCTGCATTGGCTCAGTGAGCTAAATAAATATTTTGACTATGAGGAGATGAGCGAATATAAAAAAGTTAAATTCGCTGCCACCAAGTTGAAAGGACATGCGTCCTTATGGTGGGATAATGTCCAGGTAGAGAGGAAGAGGTTGAACAAGAAACCTATAAAAAAATGGACCAGGATGGAGGCTAAATTGAAGGGTAAATTCTTACCCAAAGATTACTAGATTGCTATGTACAGGAAGGTACAAAATTTAAAACAAAAGGGGTTGACTGTAAAAGAATATACTGAAGAATTCTATAGAGTAAATCTAAGAGTTGGTTATATAGAAGACACCCCTGAAAAGACAACGAGGTTTGTGAATGGATTAAGGTGGGAAATACTAGATGAAATAAGTATTCTTTCACCTAGAACTATAGATGAGACATATCATAGTGCCTTAAAAGCAGAGGAGAAAATAAACAGGAAGCAAAATTCCAGAAGAGGAGGAGGATCTGGTAGAGGGAAAGGACGGGCCTATGGTAGAGGTAAAGCTTCCAATCCGAGTGATGAAGGCAGCATTTCAAAGACTTCAAAAACAACAGAAAAAGACAATAACACTAGAGGGGGAAGCCATACCGGCGTGGAAGAGGTAATGGTAGAGGAAAAGGAGTTGCTATCCAGTGTTATAGGTGCCATAAGTGGGGGCACTAGTCTTTTGAATGTCCTGAGGGTGAACAAACAAGAGGAATAGGAACATATTTTTCTTAGATGGAGGAAGCAGAGGCACCACCCCAAGAGGTAGAGAATGTACCAGAAACAGGGGAGGCCTTAGTATTGAATAAAGTATTACTGAAACTGACAAAAGAGGAAGTTGAACCGACTCAGAGAAAAGCATTATTCTGGATGGTTTGCAAATCACATGGTAAATGTTGCAAACTGATAATTGACAGTGGAAATAGAGATAATCTAGTAGCCACAAAGATGGTGGAGAAATTGGGGTTGAAAAGGCTGAAGTACCCCACTCCTTACAAGGTGTCGTGGTTACAAAAAGGATATCAACTATTGGTTGATGAGCAATGTGAAGTTGAGTTCCATATTGGCAGATATAAGGATAAAGTTATTTGTGATATTATGCCTATGGACGTGTGTCATATACTGTTAGGAAGACCATGGTAGTATGACAAAAAAGTGGTGCACGATGGGAAGACAAACTGTTACAAGTTTTTTAAGGATGGGATTAAGCATATGCTTGTACCCATCAAGGAAGAAGAGATAGCAGAAACCAATGGAGTCAAAGCATTATTTGTGGGAGGAAAGGAATTTTTAAAGCAGATCAAGGACAATGAAATCAAATATGTTGTTGTAAGGAGGAAAAAAACAGTGATATTGCATGCTAAAATTACAGATCTACCTGAAGAAATCCAAGACATGTTACAAGATTTCAGTGACATTATAGTGGATGATTAACCAGATGAATTGCCTCCTAAGAGAAGTATCAATCATCATATAGATTTTATACCTGGAGCTAGTCTACCAAACAAGGCAGCATACCGAATGAGTCCTAAGGATAATGAAGAAATCAGGAAGCAGGTACAGGAACTATTAGATAAAGGGTTGATAAGGGAAAGTTTAAGCCCTTGTGCAGTTCCAATAGTCTTAGCTCCTAAGAAAGGCGGAGAATGGCGAATGTGTACAGAATCAAGGGCTATTAATAAAATTACTATTAGATACAGGTTTCCATTTCCACAAATGGATGACATGATGGACTATTTAAGTGGAGCAGCATATTTCTCAAAGATCGATCTGAAGAGCGGTTACCACCAGATTCGAGTTCGAGAAGGGGATGAATGGAAAACAACTTTCAAGAAAAATGAAGGACTGTATGAGTGGCCGGTAATGCCATTCGGTTTGAGTAATGCCCCTAGTACTTTTATGCATGTGATGAACGAAGTGCTGAAAGAGTTCATTGCGACGTTTGTGATTGTCTATCTTGACGATATATTAATTTTCAACAAGACCAAGGAGGAACACTTTCGACATGTTCGAAGTGTGTTGGAGAAATTGCAACAGAACAAGCTACTGATAAATCTGAAAAAATGTACTTTTTTCAGAAGGAATTAGTTTACTTGGGTTTTGTGATTGTAGCGAATGAACTGAAGATGGACCCAGAAAAAGTTGCAGCTATTGTTAGCTGGCCATCCCTAAAGAGTCTGTTTGAAGTTCGAAGTTTTCATGGGTTGGCAAGTTTTTATCAAAAATTTATCAGAGATTTTAGAGGAATATGCACACATATGTTGGACACCATAAAAAAGGAAAATCAACCTTTCTGTTGGACTGAAGCAGCAGAGAGAAGTTTTCAGATTTTGAAAAAGAAGATCACTGAAAGACCGATTTTGAGGTTGCCTAATTTTAACAAACTATTCCAAGTTCGTTGTGATGCTAGTGGTACAGCCATTGGGGAAGTACTTAGCCAGGAGGACAAACCGGTCGCTTATTTCAGTGAAAAGTTGAATGAAAGCAGACAAACGTACTCATCCTATGATAAAGAATTTTATGCTGTCATCCAAGAACTGAAGCATTGGAGACACTATTTATTAGGAACGAATTTGTTTTATTTTCTGATAATTCTGCATTACAGTATATTATGCAGCAGCACAAACTAAACCATAAGCATTCAAAATGGGTTGAGTATTTGCAGAGTTTCACATTTGTGTTGAAACACATTAGTGGACAGGCCAACAAGGTGGCAGATGCGTTAAGCAGACGAGATTTTCTCTTATAGGAGAGTACGATACAAGTGCTGGGTTTTGAACATTTGAAAGACTTGTATCAAACAGATGCAAATTTTAAAGAGGCTTATGAAGCCTGTCAAAATCCTTTACTGAGGAACAATAATCCATGGTTGGACTATAATTTGCAGGAAGGGTTGTTATTCAGAGGGGGGAAATTATGCATTCCTGACTGTTCGATGAGAGAGAACATTATTTGGGAGAAGCACAATGGAGGTATAGCGAGACATTTCGGCATAGACAAGACCTTATTACAACTCAGACATTTTTATTACTGGCCAAAGATGCGATGGGACGTGCAGTGATATGTGAATAGATGTAAGTGTGCCAATTGGTGAAGGGACACAGCCAAAATACAGGACTTTATACGCCATTGCCAATTCCAGGTAGACCATGGGACTCAGTCAGCTTGGAATTTGTCTTGGGTCTGCCAAGGACGCAGCGAGGTTTCGACTCAGTGATGGTGGTAGTAGACAGGTTTTCTAAAATGGCACATTTCATTCCTTGTCGAAAAACCAGCGATGCCACTCACGTAGCACACTTGTTTTTCACGGAGATCATCAGATTGCACGGCCTACCGAGGTCCATTATTTTTGAAATGGATGTGAAATTCACAGGATATTTTTGACTTACCCTATGGAAGAAGTTGGATACCTGGTTGAATTTCAGCTCTGCATATCACGCACAGACTGATGGGCAAATGGAGGTGGTGAACAGGAGCTTGGGAAAACTGCTACGGAGTTCGATTGGTGAAAATTCACGGATGTGGGATTGTGTACTTGCTAAGGAGAAATTTGCTTATAATGACTCACCAAATCGCAGCATGGGATACATTCATTTTCTGGTTCTGTATGGCATGCATCCTCGCGGAGTACATGAACTGCGAGATTTGGGAAAGTTGGAAAGGAGGAGTGCTGATGGGGAAGATTTCGCCCAGGCAATTAGCGACTTACATGAGTGGGTAAAGTTGAAACTACAGGACAACAGTAAAAAATACAAGCAGCAAGCAGATTTAAAGAGGCGGGAAGTTCAGTTTAATGTAGAGGATGAAATTCTTGCACATTTACGTAAAGAAAGTTTTCTTAAGGGAAAATATAGCAAGCTGAAGTTTAAGAAGATTGGCCCCTGTAAAATTCTTCGTAAATTTTCTGCCAATGCCTATGAATTACAGCTGCCACTAGGGATAGGCATATCGCCCATCTTTAATGTGGCAGATCTGTTTCCATATACTGCTAGTCCTGAAGATGACAGAGGAGCATGGCTAGAATGGGACACCCAGTTTGAAAGTGGTTCTTGGATGAGGGAAATTCCTACGGCTCAACCCCTTGAGATCGAGAGCATTCTCGACACCCAGGTAGCCAAGCGCACTCGTAGGAAAGAGTACTTACAATACCTTTTCAAGTGGAAGAACCGTCCCATTGACGATAGTTCATGGCTTGATGCAGCACAAATACAACGAGCAGGCTATTCTGTTGAGGAACTCATGTAACTGAACTAAGGAAATCTTGGTTGGTCTAAGCCCCATGGTGGAGCATCCACCAGGGCAACAAATTAAAAACAAGTGTCCGTCTTGCACTTAAAGTGGTTTGATTAGTTGATAGGTCATTTCAATTTGGGTTTTATTTTTATTTTTTTTGGAAATTCCATCATTAGGGCCTAATAGTCATTTACGTTCTATAGTTTCACTTAAAAGTTTCTTTTACTTTTTTATATTTAAAATTCATTCCTAGATTAAAAGAAAAAATTAAGAAATGTAAACATATTAAACCGTTGGAAGTTTCAAAATAAAATGTGCTCATACATTAGTACAAAAAGGGAGAAAAAGACATTCTCGTAGCAAGGATTTTCCATCATAGCAAGAGAGAGAAAGAAATAAAAAAAAATCGGGAGTTTTTTTTTCAAAGAAACAACTGAAAGACTATTTTTCGTAACCAATACTATTATATTCTCCTCCCGTATATCATTTATATCATTATATATGGTAAATTTGAACTAATGCGTAATCGAAATCAAGGTGAATAGAACTAACTTATTCACAAAGTAATCGGAGTGATTACTACATTTGACAAAATGAAGCATATATCTGTCACAGAGAGTCAAATACGTAAAAGAGAACTTCGCAGACATTTCAGGAACAAGCAAGCGTTACAAAAACATTTCCCAGGTATTCATCATTACATAATAATAGAAGTTAAGTTCCACTATTTACAAGTAAATTCAATTTCTTTTGACGAGTCCCAAAATATTATAAAAATATATATATTACATATTGAGTTTGCGGTTTGGGTTCAAAACCCCATACAAACAGTGCTCACATCTTATGGAAGACTAACAGAAAAATAATATAACATAACTAAGAAGCGCATAATTTTTTATAGACAATAGTTTATCTACCCAGAAAGAGATTCATACACAAACTGAACAACGGTGGAATACATAGTAAGAAACAAGGCACAAAGCCCAGATTTATAATCAAATAAGTTACAACACTACCAGAGGCTCATAAAGGAGATGACCCTACCCATTTGGGGGTCGATAGCCATAACGAAAAGAAGCACGAAATGAAAGATTGTGAATACCTGCAAGGAGAAAAGGGCATTTCAAGAGTTAAACCCCGAAATGGGTTTCAAACCGAATAATGAAATCTAAATGAGAGAAAATGAGAGGGTTTATTGAGTAGCCTACCAGAAGGAAGAAACGCCGAGCAAAGGAGAAGCTTCGGTCGAAAATCGGAAAGGTTCTGCTCACAAGGAGCGTAGACCATTAGAAAATTCATAAAAACACAGAGAAATTGAAGCAGGGACGAAAGGCTTACCTTCAAGATCTGTTGAACTGGAACAAAATTTGAAACCTCGATGACCACAACTTGTATGTGCAAACGATAGACAGTTAAACAATAAATTCATTTTTGAGGGAAAAAAATAAACAATGTCGAAATGAAATGTCTACAAAAATGGTATGAACAAGAAGCAATAACCAAAAGTCGCCATAATTACTGAAGTCCTATTAAAAGACACGAAGAATTTGGCAAGAACCTTGCCACAGAGGCATGAAAGCCGACAAAACAACCATATTTCCATGAACAGTCGCGCAAATAAACCCTCGCGTAACTTGAACAAGTGAAATGAATGACAACTCGGGTGTTCGGGTTTGAGAATAGCACTGAGAAACAAACTTCGAGAACTGGATAGGTGTCTAATTCATGCCGCTGACAAGGACGAGTGAGAATAAATAGATAAGATTGCAATTAAAAATCAGTTGTAACGTATCATACGATCCAATCAACATTTGAATTATTAAATTCTTAACTTTTCAAATCCGCAAACATATTACATGATACCATAACCATTGAAACATTATAGTCATAACTTAGATTAATTTTGTTCAAGAAATCGAATCAAAGTTTTGAGTGTGGATTCAAGATAAATGTTCCATCATATATATATTACATTAAAATATTTTATTTATGAACCATATTGTCCAAATAAAGATCTTATTTTTGTATCACCTTATTTTTTAATACACGCTAATACATCAACCCGACATATTAAAATATCTTATTTATCTCCTTAGTATTTTTTTCTATAGAAATACATAATTTTATATGAATATTCTAAAGAGATGTTTACTAAAAAGTAAAAAAAAAACTTACATTTTTTCACTTTCAAGTATGAGAAAAGATATAAGTTTTCTATTGTTTTAAAAAATAATTAATGTTAAATGAGGAGAAATAATTGAAACGAGAAAATTAATTACTTTACTAATGTAATTCAGAGAGAGATGTACAATTATTTAATGATTAATATAAAGTTACTATGAAATGGCTTAAAATATTAACAGTACTAAAATAATTTTAATGCGGGGAGATAAATAAGATATTTTAATATGGTTCAGTATTGACGTGTATTAAAAAATATAGTGATAAAAAAAT